>JBBPLK010000562.1:0-10039 GCA_038089735.1 Exsudoporus frostii | reverse complement strand
CAGGGTCGAATGAAGACTCAAGCTGATACACACCGCACGGAAGCACCCGATTACAAAGTTGGTGACAAAGTGTGGTTATCCACTACAAATCTCCGTTTGACACAGGCATCTAAAAAACTAAGTGAACATTGGGTTGGACCTTATGTCATCACTAAACTCATTGGTAACAATGCAGTTGAGCTGAAATTACCATGATCCATGAAGATACATCCGGTCGTAAATATATCATGAGTCAAGCCGTATAAGGATAGATTGCCAGGTCAATCAGCCGTAAAACCAGGACACGTGACTGTCACAGAAGATTGTGATGTCGAGTATGAAGTCGAGTACATCGTTGATTCCCAACTCAAGGGAAAACAACTCGAATATCTAGTTCACTGGTCTGGATTTGAAGACGTTGATCGTACATGGGAACCGGAGGGTCAACTTGACAATGCTAAAGATGTAATCATTGACTTCCACTGTGCAAACCCACAAGCACCCCGGAAACTACGCATGTCATATATAGATTTCCTTGGGTTATTTAAACCTTTTGAGAATAATACCGTCACACGTGACAAAGATGCACCCTTTGATCGCCTGGAAGTCGATCCCTAAGGAGGGGGTAGTGTTACAAACGGTACATTTTACTCAACGGACTTAGCATCTTATCTTTTTGCATCTTATCTTATCGCGCCACATGATTATCTTATCACTAAGGACGCTTATCTCTTAATCTATTTTCTCACGAGATCTATGATCTCCCCTATGCGTTCACAGCCTTCTTTTAATTTCCGTGCTGTGCATGGCTATGCTTTCTTCTCTTCTCTTCCATTTGATGCGCCTCATGCATCACACATGCTATGCTTCCATTTTGCCTCACGTATTTAATCTCCGTTACCCACAGCCCAGGGCTTAGTGTTATTCCTTATGCACTAGTAATCGGTAGATCCGATACAAACATGTACACACATTCTAAGTAGTATATAAAGGCCAAAGTCGCCGCCAGAGAACTTCAGTCAAGTTCTCTTGGAGTTTCCCCATAGCTTCATTGAATAAGACTCTTGAGCATATGCTCTCATATCCCCCTTCTTCTCTCATAAGTAAGCAGCCTAGTCTAGACCTTTAAGTGGGTCGAAGCTTTGGTTATTTCAGAACGATATAACCAAGAACTAGAAACCTATCTCCACATCTTCTGTGAAGGACAACCCCACATATGGATGGAACTCTTACCCATGGCTGAATTTGCCCACAACACTGCCATACATTCCATCACTGGCAAATCCCCCTTCTCCCTAATCATGGGATATGAATCCCACTCCTACCCCCCTCTTGAAAGAACCTTTCTTCTAGCCCTCAAGCAGTGACTCAACTCAATTGAGAATGCATAAAAGGAAGCTGAAGCTGCCCATAAACTCACTCAACTACGCATGAAAGAGTGAACCCTATCCTGCTTCAAACCATGGAAACTCGGAGACAAAGTCTGGTTGGAAGCTATGAACCTCAAACTCCAAGTCCCCTCCCGAAAACTCTCAGCCAAACAAACTGGCCCATTCAAAATCATTCAAGTTATTTCCTCTGTAGCCTTCCAGCTGAAGCTACCCCCTCAATGGAAGATTCACAACGTGTTCCATGCCTCCCTTTTATCCCCCTATTGGGAAACTATGGAACATGGTCCCAACTTCCCACAGCCTCCACTGGAACTAATTGGAACTAATGAAGAATATGAAATTGAGAAGATCATTAATCACCAAGGTACTGCTGCAAGAAGGCAGTTTCTGATCCACTGGAAAGGCTATTCCGATGCAGAACAGACTTGGGAATCGGAGTCCAACCAAGGCAATGCAAAGGCAATACTCAACAAGTATAAAAACTGCCAAAAGCTATAGAATCCCCTATGTCTCCCAACCTCCAATTGCTCCTCATTGTTACACCAACCTTGGCGTCAACACTTAACACTTTCATGCTAACCAATCCTTGGGGGTTCTTCCAGTCTGGGACGGAGATTTGGCATGTATAGACGACGTGCGGAAACTAGACAGTCCCAGCTACTCTGAGCTGACTGTGGTCAAGGGTTCCTAGCTCCAGCTACCAACCACTAAGGCACTGATGCAGTCATGCAAGTGATGAGTGAGCAAGTCTTTATAATGGTGTAGAGACAAAGAGACGATGACAGAGTCTCATCTTCAGAGAGGGAGACGGTGGTGGAGTCGTGTCTAGTGCAAGCAAGATGACTTTGAGAAGCAGAAGGCTTCGAAGTGAGTGAAGATTGATCGGCATGGTAGATTGTGTAGATCAAGGTTAAGGGAAGACATGTCATGGGAGAAGCGCTGGTGTAAATAGGTATGGAAGAGTTAGGGCTGGTATAAATAGATATGGAAGAGTTAGGACTGGTAAGAGATATAAAAGGGAAATGGATAAATAAGGAATACTAGGCTATGCATAAAGAGAGCACAGCTGAGGAGGCATTGTCTGTGAATATCAAATATAGTGGAGAGAACTGGAATGATACGGAAAGAGTCAAAATGGAGGGGCAGTGACATACAGCCCTTAGAAGGCGATGCTCGGAACATCACCACCTATGAACTGATTCCAGATCTCTGGAGAGATCCCTTTGTCATTAGTAATCATGTCCCAGAGCACCTGGGATGGTGGAGAGGGTGGGAGAGAAGAAAAAGTGGGGGGGTCCCATTCATCCATAACATGACCCTCCTCGTAGTCTTGAAGTTCCATCTCAAGAACTTCTATCTCCCTTGTTGACCTCATAATGGGATAGGTCCCAGGTGATGTCATTGAATGGGTTGGGAGAGACTGCTCGGGGGCAAAAGACATGGGAGTGACCCCGTACGTTGCAGTGGGAGCAATGAAGTTCAGGACATTTGTAGTTTGGATGTCTGGGGGTGGTTTGTCCACAGGTAGGACAATGGTAATGGGGACAGTTGGGACGGAGGTGTTCCACGAACCGACAGGTGTAGCAGTGGTTTGGAATAGTTGGACCTGAGTTGCTGGGTCCTGGGGGAATGGTAATGGAAGGGGGTATGATTCGTGGGGAATGGGGATTACCATCCAAGCTTGTGCTTGGTGTGGTTGGAGGGGGGATATGAATGGGCTCCATAGGAGGGGAGGAAGGGATAGGGTGCTGTTTTGGATTTCTTCTCCATAGGGTCCTAATGGGAATGCTGGAAGAGATGGGGGTGGGGGTTCCACTAGGTGGTACGATGGTGGGGGTTGAGGGGACGGTGGGGATGAGGGTGGTGTCAGAGTCCTCTCCTTGAGAAGAGATTCTAGGGCTAGAATCGTTTCTGTCAGGGAGTCTGCTTCTGCTGACACTGGTGGCGAGAGGACTGGTGGTGGGGAAGATAGTTGTGGCCCGGTGGTTGCAGGATAGTCCAGAGGGTATGGGCAGATCTGAGTAGAAAGTTGTTAGTTCGCTTTCCGAGAGTGAAAGAAGGATAGGAGTGATGGTGACAACAATGATGGGGAGTGGGAGGAGTGTGATGGCAAAGTTAAGTCCTTCAATGTATAAGAGGTCGAGGGTGAGTTCTTGTGACTCAAGGAGGCACTGTTCAAGAGCAAGAATGGAAAGGGATTCTCGGGCAGCAGCAGTTTGGAAGGGGTTAGGGGGACTTGCCAGGCACCAGGTGGTCCTGGTGAAAAGGGTTCAAAGGGTGGAGTAGACCCAGAAAAGAACCAAGAGCTGGGTGAGGGTGTTATTGGCGTAGAAATAGGGTAGGGTGCACAATGCCTGATAGGCCACGTTCCCTTCAAGGATGGTGGTATATAGGAGGCAGCAGGCGAATAGGGATAGACAGTCCAACCATGTTGAGAAGGGTACTATCATTTAGGATTTAATAGTCTCAGTGATAAGGACATGAGGTTATCTGGCAGAAGCAAGAGTGTTCTGCGGTATGGCAAGGGACATTGAGTTCTGGGTATTGTTTTTGGAGGTGGGCTTGGGTAAGGGCTTGGGAGACATGGGAGAGGGTGGTGAGGAGCAACTGTAGGGAAGGAAACATGGGGATTTTACAGTTTTTGATGGTTTTTATACTTCTTGAGCATTGCTTTGGCATTGCCCAGATTCAATTCCGATTCCCAAGTCCGTTCCGAGTCAGGATAGCCTTTCCAATGGATCAGGTGTTGCCTTCTGGTGGTGGTACCTTGATGATTAAGGATCTTTTCGATTTCATATTCTTCCCCCATTCCGATTAGTTCCGGTGGAGGCTGTGGAAAGTTGGGGCCATGTTCTATAGTTTCCCAATAGGAGGATAGGAGGGAGGTGTGGAAGACATTATGGATCTTCCATTGTGGGGGTAGTTTCAGCCGGAATGCTATGGAGGAGACGACTTGTATGATTTTGAAGGGGCTGGTTCATTTGGTAGAGAGTTTCTGGGAGGAGACTTGAAGTGTCAGGTTCTTAGTCTCCAGCCAAACTTTATCTCCGAGTTTCCATAGTTTGAAGTGTGATAGGGTTCATTCTTTCATACATAGTTAGGCCAGTTTGTGGGCAGCTTCGGCTTCCTTCTGTATGTCCTCAGTTAGATTGAGTCGCTGCTCGAGGGCTGGAAGGAAGGTTGTTCCAAGTGGGGAGTAGGAGCACAGTTTGTATCCCATGATTAGGGAGAAGGGGGATTTGTTGGTGACCAAGTGTATGGCTGCATTATGGGCAAATTCGGCCATTGGTAGTAGTCCCAACCATTTGTGTGGTTGTCCTTCGCAGAATATGCGAAGATATGCTTCTAGTTCTTGGTTGTATCATTCGGTTTCCCCATCCATCTGGGGATGATAGGATGAGGAAAGAGCCATGTCATATTGGAGTAGTCTTGCTAGTTCTCTCACAAAGGCAGAGACAAATTGGGGGCCTCAGTCAGATATAATTTGTTCATGTAATGCAAATCATTTGAATATGTTTGTAAAAATAACTGGGTGATCCCAGCGGTGTCCACAGTCTTCATGCAAGGGGTGAGAATTACCCTCTTACTAAGGCCATGGTCGGCCACGACCATGGCAGGGTCGAAACACAGAGAGGTGTTGAAAAGGGCAGGAGGCCTCGAACGCGAGGGGAGTGATGGCAGGGACGGTTGGGTGAGTGAGGACTTTGTGTGCCTGGTAGACCACACACCCGGAAACGTACTTCCAGGTGAAAGTGGAGAGGCCGGGCCACCAATAATCCTTGGAAAGGAGTGTGATTGTCCACAGGTGGCCGCTGTGCCTGCCCTCGAAGGAGTAGTGGGTGGTGCTGACAAGGTCATGTTGTGCAGGTTCGGGTACGTAGAGCCTCCCTTTGTAGTATAGTCATCCATTGGCAAAGGTCCAATCCTCGGGACAGGATCTATTGAAGAGGGGAAGTTCTTTCTCCATCTGGTGGACGGCCTGGAGGACAAGTGGGTCGCTGGAGGAGGAGTCTTTGATCTTGTCCACCAAGGCAGTGTCAATCGCATGGACTTGGTGATCAAAGGCATGTGAGCGGAGGAGTTGGACATTGGTATTGTCCAAGGACATATCCACATTGTCTCAATGGGATAAGGCATCTGCAGGAGCCATCTGTGCACCCGGTAGGGCATGGTACTCCATATCGAAGTCCTGAAGGAAAAGAAGCCACCTGGCTTGTGTCCGGGAGAGTTTGCGTGGTTTCTTGAAATACATAAGGTTCTTATGGTCAGTGAGAACCATGACAGGAAAGGGGGATCCAAGGAGATACTGTCTCCATTCTTCCAGTCTGTGAATGATGGCTAGCAGTTCGCAGTTGAAGATGTCATAATTTCGCTCAGCAGGGGAGAAAGTCTGGGAGAGATAGCCACAGGGTTGCATATCTCCATTTGTGTTCTGCTGCATTAGAACAGCACCTGATGCTGTGAGAGAGGCATCAGTCATGATGGTGAAGGGCCTAGAGGTGTCAGGAAAGGTGAGGACCAGTTGACAGGTGAAGGCAACTTGGAGGTTGTGGAAGGCTTCCTCATGTTTTGGGGTCCATGACCAGGGGGTCGACTGCTTGGTAAGGTCTAGGAGTGGTCGCACAATGTCCGAGAAGGAGGGAATGAATTTCCTATAAAAGTTGCAAAAGCCCAGGAATGACCTGAAAGCTTTCACACTCTCCAGTGGGGACCATTCATGGATGGCCTTGAGCTTTACTGGGTCCATTTGTACACCCCCCTTCCCGACAATTATTCCACTTCCTCAGTGGAGAATGTACACTTCTCGAGCTTTAGGTACATCTCTTGTTCGCGGAATCATTGAAGAACCCTCCTAGTCCTTTCGTCGTGTGTTGCCTGATCCAAGGAGTGGATCAGCAGGTCGTCCATGTATATTACTAGCCATCCTTCCACAATGTAATCCCCGAAGAGGTCGTCCATGAAGGCTTGAAATGTGGTGGGAGAGTTGTACATTCCGAAGAACATGATGTTCAGTTTGAATAGCCCGAGTGGGGTAAGGAAAGCTGCTTTCCATTGGTCCTCCAGCTTGATGAGGACATTATTGTATCCCCAATGTACATCAAATTTGGTGAAGATCAATGATCCTCGGAGCTTATCAATGAGGTTGGAGATAAGGGGAAGGGGATAAGCGTTCTTGATGGTGTGGCTATTCAGATACCGATGGTCTTGATAGGGCCTTAATTTCCTGGCTTCTTTCTTTTTAACAAAAAAGAACAGGGAGGCTTGCAGTGATTTGGAAGGGGAAATTTTCCCTGTCTTGAGATGTTTCTTGACAAACTCCTTGCAGGCTTGTCGTTTGATCGGGTTGAGGGGATATGCTCGTGCTCTGGTTGGTACGAATGAGTCTTTTAGCTTGATGGCATGATCATAAGAGCAAGAGGGTGGTAATTTGCTGGGGGTTTTCTCGGAGAATACATCTGCATATTCCTGGAAGACTTCCGGTATGCTGGTCTGCGTCTTGATCGCTTCTTGCACGATTATTGTTGATATGGTTGTTCGCTTGATTATGAACTTGGGAACACCTCCACTGGCGTTAAAGAACTTGGCATGCTGTACCAGGGTCCAAGTTTTGAAGGTGTCGTATAGCTCATCCTCAATGTGAGCTGCTTCATCATGCAGCATGTACCAGAGAAGGTACCGCTGTTCCAATATCTCTGGTGGTTCCCTGGTGGTCCACTGATAGTTTGATGGAGTGATCGTTGCACTCCCCTCTTTCCAATTAATATCCGGGTTGATAGCCCAGAGCCACGGAAGTCCCAAAATAACTTCGTCTTTTCCACAGTTGAGGACAAAGAGGTCTTGTTTCTCTCTTTCTGGTTTTATACTTGATGACACCTGAGGCATTCGGTGTTCCATCCACATTCCAAGCTTGTGCAGTTTGGTCTAGTTTGAAAATCGGGAGTCCCAGTCACTGTACTGTTGTCTTTGAGATGAAGCATCCTGTTGCTCTGCTGTCTATCAATGCATTGGTGCCAACGATTTTGCCATCCTGTTTCCAGATCGAGACAGGAATACGAATAGAATTGGTTCTCGATCCGGAAATAAATACAGGGGCTATTGTATAGGAGGAGGATGGTGTTGGTCCATCTCCCCCCTTTAAAAAGATGCATGATAGACAGGGAGGGGAATTCGGGGCATAGCTTCAACAGTCAGGACTCTAGCAGACTCATCCCATTCATCGGCAGGTGGTTCCTCGGGTAGAGGATTTCCTTGTTTGTCTAAGGACGTGTTGAAGGCTGATCTTAGGGTACAAAGTACCTGATTGCGTCCTTGAGTCTTGTTAATGTCCTTGAGGAAAGATTCCAAGGGGTCTTCCTGATAAGTGGGGGTAGGGGTTGAATGGGAAGTGGTGGAGATTGCCCTGGTGTGGGCAGCTTGGGGTGGTTTCAGGTTGGTGCGCCAACTACCAGTTGGGCGATTACGACTATAACCAGGGTGATTCCTAGTAGAACACCCTTCCTTGCGGCATATGAAGCAGCGATTCTCGTACATGTGGTGAGTGCGTTCGATGGGGGATAATGTGAGGTGATCCACATCCATAGCATTGGGATCATGGTGGCGACCACCTCCTCCATAGGACAGTTGAGGCCCCTTTCTGAGTGATGCGATTTGGCGGTAACTTCCTTTGATCTCCAAGGCTTTCAAGTATAGTTCATCCATGGTGGTGGAGTTCTTGATGGCCCCGGAGAGAGTGAGTTGTATGGCGATTTGGGAATTGAGTCCTCTGAGGAACCACTCTGACAAGGTGTGGTAGTCAGTGATTCCTGAGCGAACAGAAAGGAGGGAAAAGGAGGAGATATATTTGTTGAAACCAGAAGGGTGTTTCCGGTCCTGGTTGAGTGAGGCGAGTGCCACTCAAGCCTGTGCTGCTGTGTCATAGGGGGTGAAGGCAGCCTTGAAGGCTTTCTTATTAGTCTTCCAGTTCTTGTTTGCATCAGGTACATGTTCATCGTCAAGCTTGGTGAGCCAAGCTTCTGCAAAGGCTTTTCCTTGTCCTTTGGACATTTGATTGAGGAAAACCACTATCTTTGCTTCATTAGGATAGCGGTCCACATGAAGGGTAAAATAGGCATCCATTGCCAAGAGCCATCTGTTGGCATCTCCGGTTTCTCCACTGAATTCTTCAGGGAGAGCTGCTTTGATCTCAACCATGGTGTTGTCGTCTTCTTCATCACTGAAGGGATCTATGTGGATAGGGGAATGGTAGGGGGAACCCGGGGATGAAGAGTCTGGGGAGGATGGGGGTGTAGGTGCTTGTGGGGGAGCTGAGGAATCAGATTGTTGCCTCTGGATATGATCTCCCAATGGGATCACAGATCACGAGGGGGGACCACCTGGTAAAGTTGGGGGTGGTTGAAAAGGGGAGGGAGATGGGCAAGTGGGGTTGTATGAGATTCCTGGTCCTGTGACTCTTCATGGAGGGGGTTCTATAGCAGGTGGGATAGAAGAAGTTCCAATAGCTTCCTCTTTGTCTCGAGCTTCTTGAGCAGTGAGAATGGCAGTGAGGTTTATCTGCTTTGTGGTGACAACTGGGTACTACCACCTGGTAGTCCTGTAGGGGTTTAGGCGTGGTAGCACTAAACTGAATTAACCTTGATCTTTTGTTACACCAACCTTGGCGTCAACACTTAACACTTTGTGCTAACCAATCCTCGGGGGTTCTTCTGGTCCAGGATGGAGACTCGGCATGTATAGGTGATGTGCAGAAACCAGACAGCCCTATCTGTGGTCAAGGGGACTGGGCTCTAGCTACCAACTGCTAAGGCACTGACGCAGTCATGCGAGTGATGAGCAAGCAAGTCTCTACAATGGTGTAGAGATGAAGAGATGATGATGGAGTCTCATCTTTGGAGAGGGGGACGGTGGCAGAGTCCTGTCTAGTGCAAGCGAGATGACTTCGAGAAGTGGAAGGCTTTGAAGTGAGCAAAGATTGATCGGCATGGTAGATTGTGTAGATCAAGGTTAAGGGAAGACATGTCATGGGAGAAGCCCTGGTATAAATAGGTATGGAAGAGTTAGGGCTGGTAAGAGATATAAAAGGGAAATGGATAAATAAGGAATACTAGGCTATGCATAAAGAGAGCACAGCCGAGGAGGCATTGTCTGTGAATATCAAATATAGTGGAGAGAACTGGAACAATATGGAAAGAGTCGGAATGGAGGGGTGGTGATATACAGCCCTTAGAAGGCAATGCTTGGAACATCGCTGCCTATGAACTGATCCCAGATCTCTGGAGAGATCCCTTCATCATTAGTGATCATGTCCCAGAGTGCCTGGGATGGTGGAGAGGGTGGGAGAGAAGAAAAGCGGGGGGGGGGGTCCCATTCATCCATAACACCAACTACCATGTCCTGTCAGAATGGTTCCTTTGAGGACTCGATCCCCAGATCACAATCCAGCTCACCCTTTTGGGAGCAGTCAAGACCTCCACTATCATGGAGGAACTGTATTCAAAGTCTTCTGAAATCGAAGGAAGCTACTGATGGATTGCATCCCTCAGGAAGGGACCCCAACCATCCTACAGAGGGGGAGGTCGTCATGCTGACCCCAATGCTATGGATGTGGATCACCTCACTCTTTCCCCCGTCAAATGTGCTCACCATATGCACGAGAACCACTGCTTCATATG
>JBBPLK010000561.1:0-10106 GCA_038089735.1 Exsudoporus frostii | reverse complement strand
TGCAAAGAATCCTACTGGAAAGGATCCAACCATCAATCTTATTGTAGTTGAGGAGGAAAAGGCTTGCCTTGCTGAAGGTGGTCAGCATGACAAGGACAACATTGGTGAGATAGCACCAGCAATGAAAAAGAAAAGAGTAACTTTCTGCATTGTGTACTGGTATACATCTGATCATATACATATAGAAGGAGTCGGAGGCTGTTTGTCCAGCAAATGACTGGAAGATCCAGTTTATCAAAGAGCTATGTGAGTGGTGGATTTGCAAACAGCCCAACTTCATTTGCCCATCACCACACTGCTATGTGGTTCCCATAACTGAGGAACATCTCCCACTTAACCCTAAACACTTCAATTGTTGGGTATCTGTGCTGGTACATTGCAAAGTTCACTAAATTTCATTGTCACATGAGAAAATTAACTCAAAATTGATATCACCATTGCAACATTGGAAACGCCTCCACACAACAAACTCTTTGATGAGAACTACACCCAATTCAGTCCTGTTCTACAATGTTATCTTGATGCCCAAGCTTCAAAGTCTGCTCCGAGTGCCCCTATCTTTAACTTCACAATTGGCAATGAAATTGTTGGACTTTTCCACCCATTACAGCCTGCTGCTGCAAAGCTGCCTGCAGTTACAGATGCAAATCTTAGTGATCATCTCTTGCCTTCAGATCATAACATTAGAGAAGACATGGGACTTGCACACTTCTGTGCTATGTATCAACTTTCTTCCAATATCCTTACTAAATTTCAAAATAATGCTTTTGAAACTGCTCACCTTCTTCATTTTGTCACCATACCATAGCTTGAAAAAATGGGTTTTTTGCTTGGTGAGATTGCCACAGTTTGTAAGACAGTAGAAAAATGGTCCATTCCTTTGTAATGTTCATGCCCCTGTGCCCAGGCCTGTTGTTGTATCATTATTGCTATTATATGAATAGCACAACTGTACTCTGCAATGGCATCCATAACTGTGTTTCGAGAGTCAAGACTACTATGGGGCCAAGCTCTAAAAGTATCCAGCATGCAAGAAGTACCCATGTGCATCATTGGGTGTGATGATCTCAAGTACCTTATACATGTTCTTATTCTCAAGTACCTTATACATGTCCCAAATAATTCCATCACCTTGTGTTGCTCCATAATATTCTTGGTGGTGACAAAGCCAATGCTTGATCTTGGAGAATACTTTCTCAATTGGATTGAGATCTGGTAAATAAGAAGGAAGGTACTTAGAACATACACCTTGCACCATTTAAAATTTACTATTGGTAGTCTCCAGAGACAACCGTCAGCTTACCATAGTGATTGAAAGGATCATGGACCTCAGCGCCATGGTGGATTTTGACATTATCCATCACAATCACACACAGACCAGGTGAAGGATATGCCTCACAATTTGGCAGCTGCATGAAGATACTACATATGAAGATCAAGGAGACTGACTGTCTTTCACTTACAACATTGTTCTCCAACCACTCCAAAAAAAGTTCCTGTGTCATTGAGCCTTCAATGACAGTGGCAGCAACAATTCCATCGAGGGAAAGAAGGGCCTCTGTGGATGTACAGCAACCCCACACAAACATCTGCTTTTTATTGGCATTGTGTCCCTTTCGTAATCAACCATAATAATGGCAAACTGTACGAGCATCTTTTGAGGTCTCATCAACAAATCCAAGCTGTTGTGGTTTATATTGTGCCATCTGTGCAATGAAAGCAGCATGAAGATCATTGTTGTGCTCAGTGGCAATGCAATGCAGCTTCTTTCAACTCATGCCAGCATGTTTGAGCTCCTGGAAGATGGTTGTAAAGTGGACTGAAATGAATCTGTTGTTTTTGACAAGTGAAAGCAGCTCATCAAGGAAGTAATCAGGCTTTGTATGAATAAGATTGAGCAGGTAATCAAGGTCATCATGGTCCAAGAGGTGGGTCGGCCATGAAAATTGCAGATGTGGTTGACAACATCCCCAGTTTTGCACCAAAGTTTGAGAATACAATAGAATGTGCACTCAGAGAAGTCACAGCATTCAAGGACATCCTAGAGTTGAGTAGATCATATTCATGAAGCCTGATGGCTGCAAGCTTAACATTGCAACTAATTATGCAATTGGGCATAGTGGGTTGTGGTCAGAAGGACAAAGATTATTCATAGTTTGGTTTGTATTTAGTTTGTACTACAATACAATGTGACTGCCATTATTTACCAAAATGGCTGTAAAGTCACTTAACTCTGGTACATCAATGTGGTAGTATGTCCATGAGGTGTAAGGTCTTTGTGTGGTGTGAGTCTCTTGAACTTGGACTGCACATGATCACAGAAATAAACAATATTGTGATATGACTAGCACAATGACAATAATGGGATCTGAATCCCCACTTTTACTAGATTTCTATTTATGTGCAGTATTTTGTGCCCAAGTAGATCTCCTGGTAGGGGCCTAAGTGGTTGCAGAGATTACTCTCAAGGATGTTGGGTACTGTCTTGATGGTACATTGATAGTCTGTTGCATCATCACTGCCTAAAAAAGTTGAAGTATTGGTGGACAGTGGTGGATAAAGCAATGGGATGCTATGCCTACCTGGATATTTGATGGCATTATTGGGTTGAATGATATGAATCTCACCCATGACGTGTGAGAATCCCAACTTACAGCCAGGGATGATGGGAATGGGATCTTTTCAATTATTTATCCACTGAAAGTCAGAGATCTGTAGAAAGGATAGATATGGAGTTGCTTTGAGATAGGGATGATGGAAAGATGAATGGTTTTATTGAAGAGAGTGGCCCATACAGTATTACTGACACAAGGAGTGCCATAGGTAACACCTTAGATGGTGATATTGGATGGTAAATTGAGGGCCAAGAACACATAGTCAAGTTCTGTGAGTGCTCCTCTGAGGGAGTGACCAACCTATAAAAAATCAATGCAAGATGTGGGTGAAAGTAAGAAATGCATGCCAGAGTGACAGATGTTGCACCATATTGAGAGATTAGGGACTTTACTTGGTCAAGAATGATTAGGGCAGTTTGGGCATGTGCTTGGGCAAATCCACCATGGACCTGGACACTACTGTTTATGCCAGGAAAGAGAGTGAAATTGAGGTTACACATGACAATGTTGCCATCAATGCAGTAAGAGTAGCTATGAGAGAGTAAAAGAGAGTAATTGAAGAGGATAAAGGAATGGTTACATTTTTTACAGTCAGTGCCCTGGTGGGCAATGATGACAGATTTGAAGGAGGGCCAATAACCAACATAGTCTGGAGAGAGAGGAATTATGAAGGAAGGGCAGGGGGGATAGAAGAGAAATTGATGTTACAATATTGGATGGCACCACCATTACCACTGGTAAGAGAGACCTTGAAGTCTGGAACTGTCTGGCAGGGATCTGGAAGGGAGTGAGACAGATAGGTTTTGTAGAGGCAAAAGACATGATCACAGGCCCAGCTCTGGACAATTGAAGGAGTATAGTAGGCAGCCCTGGAAAACTGAGTATAAGGGGTGAGAGTGGAGAGCTAAGGGGGGGGGCATGGTGGTGATGGATGATACCCAGGTGGAGGGAACGAGGGGAAGTGGAGGGGCATGGGTGGGTATAGCAGTGACCCCAAGAGCAGAGAGGAGTGCAAGGGGAAAGGTGAGTGGGTACATCAGTGGGTATATGATGGGAAAGGTCACATTTTATGATATCCAAGGTATTTGTGGAGAGATGGGAGAAGAGATCTGTGTTGAGAATCATGGTATTCATTCATTTGAACTTCTATTTCATAACCATGATTCTAGACTCATCACATGATGTTTCATCTTGTGATTCTTGATAACACTATTCATATTATGTGTCTTATCTTCATTCTTACACATCTTTGATAAGAGCATGTTATGCTATTGGATAGCTGACTGATATCTATTGCAGTTAGTCATATCTGCTTGTACTGCTTATAATTCCATTCTATATTGTTCCATTACATTCTATGATATTGATATTCTGTGTGTTACAGACGTCCTGGACCCCCCACCTTTTTTCTCACTCCCACCCTCCCCATCATTCCAGACCCTATGGGACATGATTACCAATGACAAAGGGATCTCTGCCAAGATCTGGGAGCAGTTCATAGGCAGTGATGTTCCAAGCATCGCCTTCTAAGGCTAAGTCCCACCACCTTCCCATCCCGACTTCTTCCAATCTATTCCAAATCTTCTTGATGTATTTCAACTTGTTCCGTTCTCTTTCCATTTCTCTCCAATTCATTTGATATTCACAGACATTGCCTCCTCAGACATGTTCTCCTTATACATGGCCTTGTATCCCTTTATATCCAGTTTCCCTTTATATCTATTACCAGCCCTAACATTCTCCCTACCTATTTATACTGAGGCTTTTCCCGTGACGTAACTCTAACCTTGATCTACACAATTCAACGTGTTCATCAATCTTCCCTCTTGCTTCGAAGCCCTCAGTGTTACACCAACTGTGGCATTAACAACTAACACTTTTGTGCTAACCAATCCTCGGTGGTACTTCCAGTCCAGGACAGAGATTCGGCATGCATAGGCGACATGCGGAAACTGATCAGCTCTAGCTACTCCAAGCTAGCTGTGGTCAAGGGTTCCTGGGCTCCAGCTACCAACTGTGTGGGCACTGGTGGAGTCGTGTGAGCAGTGAGCAAGCAAGTCCACTACAACCATGTAGGGACTAGAGATGATGGCGAAGTCTCATCTAAGAATAGAGACAGTGGTGGGGTCCCGTCTAGTGCAGAGGAGATGGCTTCTAGAAGCGGAGGGCTTCGAAGTGAGAGAAGATTGATCGGCACGGTAGATTGTGTAGATCAAGGTTAGAGGAATATATTGTGGGAGAAGCCCTGGTATAAATAGATACTACGGACTTTAGGGCAGGCAATAGATATAAAAGGAAATGTGGATATAATAGGAATACAAGGCTGTGTATAATGAGAACACAGCCAAGGAGGCAATGTCTGGAAGATCAAATAAGTCGGAAGAACTTGGGAATGGAATAGAATAAGGTTGGGTGAAGTCGGTAGGGGAAAATGAAGGGGCGGTGAACAGGGCCTTCAGAAGGCAATGCTTGGAACATCGCCACCTATGAATTGGTCCCAGATCTCCGGGGAGATCCCTTTGTTGTTGGTAAGCATGTCCCACAAGGTTTGGGATGGCAGAGATGGTGGGAGGGAAGGAAAAATGAGGGGGTCCTCTACGTCTGTAACACCCAGCTTCTGAAAGCCATCCCACGCATACTAGACAGGACTCCACCACCATCTCACTTCTTAGACAAGACTCTGCCATTGTCTCTCCATCTCAACACGGTTGTTGCAGACATGCTCGCTCACCGCTCACATGACTATGCCAGTGCCTTAGTGGTTGGTAGCTGGAGCCCCAGGATCCTTGACCACAGCTAGCTCAGTATAGCTAGGGCTGTTCAGTTTCCACACATCGCCTATATGTGCCAAGTCTCCATCCTGGACCAGAAGAACCCTCAAGGATTGGTTAACACTGACATGTTAGTTGTTAACGTCATGGTTGACATAATACTGTGGATTATTCCTTTATAGGATATACTATATATACATACAAATATATAGTTGAGTACTATATATAGATCTGGGGATTTTGTCCTGGAGAAATAACAGTTCTTCTACCTGTTCTTCCACCATTCCTCAGAAGACTCCAGCCTATACAGCTGAGACTACCCAAGTCTTATACTTTGATTTAATTCAATGCTACTGTCCTAGTAAGTCTCCCACTAGACCTCATTCCCTTCTTGCCCCTGTGCTATTAGGTACCTTCAATCCTGATAGATTATGAGCCCCACTTGAATAGTGGAGTCTGTCATTCAATATCACTGATGCCTCCCCATTTCTTGTGTGACGTAGCTTGGGTTATCCAAGGATGCATTTTGATTCTACATATGATGTCTGTTGCTTTGATGACATTCATGAATCAACTGGCTATTGCCAAGACCCATAACTATGTGTGATGTATGATGGACTCTAGGGTTCTCTCCTTCTAGAGAAGACTGGAGAATTTTGTGTTGAATCTTATACATTGTATTCTCAATGTGACATATACTCTGGATGTTAACCTTCATGTTTTAGTACATCCAGAAGTAAATTCACAACCCCAACCATCTTCACCACCTCTTTCTATCCATCCTTGTCCTCTTCCTGTCCCTTATCCCTCTCCTTTCCATCATCAAGGACCCAGAGCTTCCTCAAACACAATTGTTCCTCTAGGAGTCCCTTTTAAGCTCCCTTGTCCTATCTGCCAATGCCCTCTTGAGCAAGGTCAGATTTGTCGCCACTCAGATCCTCATACCACCATCATTAGATGAGATCAACCCAAACCTCTTCAAGTTCACCAGGAATTGCCCTTCATCTTCTATTGTCACTTTCCTAATCTGGACAATCCCACTTACACAATTCTATTGCAGTGCCCTATTAATCCAGAGATTCATAATGACTCTGACAATGAATACATTCCTCCTACACCTCTGAGAAGTGAATCACCCAATGCCTATCACTCAGCTCCCAGGTCCCAAGAACCCTCTCCCTTAAGAGAGAGAAGCTTATCTTCTGGCAGAGATTTACAGTGAAATGAACTTCAAACATGTGGAGTTGAAAGACGACAATCCCATTCTCCCCAGAATACCACACAACTTCCACCTGATGTTTGCAACATTCTTGGAGAGACTTTGACACATCCCTCATCCACTCCACAGTATGCGAGAAACACATATTCTTCAGCAAGATGGTCACTTTCAAGCTGACAGTCTACTGAGACTGGAGACTGATGAGATTAATAGATCTTGGAGAGTTGTCCAACTATTCCAGATCCCTCCTTGTGAAACTGGTTTTTGCAATAGAATGGTTAATGGGCTGGCCTACCCAAGGGAATCTCTTGCTGAAAGCTATGAAGGTGCTGATTGGGCTTTCCCATCTGAGACTTATTCTTCCACACCTTCCATGTTACAGACATGGAGGAACCACTCACTTTTTCTTCACTTCCACCATCCCCGCCATCCCAAACCCTGTGGGACATGCTCACCAACAACGAAGGAATCTCCCCGGAGATCTGGGACCAATTTGTAGGTGGCAATGTTCCAAGCATCACCTTCTAAAGGCCCTGTCCACCGCCCCTTCATTTCCCCTCTTTCTGAGTTCACCCGAACTCATCCCGTTCCATTCCATCCTGCTCCCTGTTTCTCCTGACTTATTTGATCTTTCAGACATTGCCTCCTCGGCTGCATTCTCATTATACACAGCCTCGTATTCCTATTATATCCACTTTTCCTTTTATATCTATTGTCTGCCCTAAAGTCTCTAGTACCTATTTATACCAGGGCTTCTCCTGCAATGTAATTCCCTAACCTTGATCTACACAATTCATCATGCCAATTAATTTTCTCTCGCTTCGAAGCCTCCTGCTTCTCGAAGCCATCTCGCTTGCACTAGACAGGACTGTGCCACTGTCTCAGTTCTCAGATGAGACTCCGCCATCGTCTCTTGTCCCTACACAGTTGTAGAGGACTTGCTCGCTCACCACTTACACTCCAAGTGTCTTAGCAGTTGGTAGCTGGAGCCTAGGAACCCTTGACCACAGCTAGCTCAAGCAAGGGCTGTTGGATTTTCGTACATCATCGATATGTACCAAATCTCCGTCCCGGACCAGAAGCACCCCCAAGGATTGGTCAACACAAAAGTGTTGGATTGTTGACGCCGCGGTCAGCATAACAAAAGATCAAGGTTAATTCAGTTTAGTGCTACTATGCCTAAACCCCCACAGGACTACCAGGTGGTAGTACCCAGTCATCACCACGAAGTGGATAAACCTCACAGCTATTCTCACGGCTCAAGAAGCTCAAGATGAAGAAGAGGCTATTGGAACATCTTCTACCCCATCTGCCATAGAACCCCCTACATGAAGAATCGCAGGACCAGGAATCTTGTACAACCCCATACGACCATCTCCCACCCCTTTTCGACCACCCCCAACTACTTCAGGTGGTCCCCCCTTGTGATCCGCGACCCCATCGAGAGATCATATCCAGAGGCAACCCTCTGATTCCCCTGCTCCCCGAGCACCTACACCCCCATCCTCCCCAGATTCTTCTCCCCCGGGTTCTCCCTACCACTCCCCCATCCACATAGATCCCTTCGATGACAAAGAAGACGATGACACTATGGTTGAAATCAAAGCAGCGCTCCCTGAGGAATTCAGTGGAGAGACTGGAGATGCCAACAGATGGCTCCTAGCAATGTATGCATACTTTACCCTTCATGTGGACCGATACCCCGATGAAGCAAAGACAGTGGTTTTCCTCAATAGGATGTCCAAGGGATGAGGAAAAGCCTTTGCAGAAGCTTGACTCACCAAGCTTGACGATGAACAAGTACCTGACACAAACAAGACCTGGACAACTATCAGGAAAGCCTTCAAGGCTGCCTTCACCCCCTATGATGCAGCAGCACAGGCTCGAGTGGCACTCGCCTTGCTCAACCAAGACTGGAAACACCCTTCCAGCTTCGATAAATACATCTCCTCCTTCTCCCTCCTTTCCGTACGATCAGGAATCACCGACTACCATGCCCTCTCGGAATGGTTCCTCTGAGGGATCGACCCCCAGATCGCCGTACAACTCACCCTCTCTGGAGCTGTCAAAAGTTCCACCACTATAGAGGAACTCTACTCCAAAGCCTCTGAGATTGAAGGGAGTTACCACCAAATCACATCCCTCCAGAAAGGACCCCAACCGTCCTATGGAGGAGGTGGTTGCCACCATAATCCCAATGCTATGGATGTGGATCACCTCACACTATCCCCCGTTGAACGTGCTTGCCACATGCACGAGAACCGCTGCTTCATATGTCACAAGGAAGGCTGTTCTACTAGGAATCATCCTGGCTACAGTCGTAATAAGCCAGCTGGGAGCTGGCGCAACAACCCAAAACCACCCCAAGCTACCCATGCCAGGGCAATCTCCACCACTCCCCATTCAACCTCTACCCCCACTCCCCGACAAGAGGATCCCCTGGAATCCTTTCTCAAGGACATCACAAAGACTCAAGGACATGATCAGGTGCTTCACACCTTGAGATCAGCCTTCGACCCATCCTTAGACAAACAAGGAAACCCCCTAGCTGAAGAAACACCTGCCAAAGAATGGGACGAGTCCGCCAGAGTCCTGACCGTAGAAGCTACGCCTCGTATCCCCCTCCCTGTCCATAATGCTTCTTTTTAAAGGGAGGAGATGGGCCAACACCATCCTCCTCCTTCACGATAGCCCCTGTATTTATTTCCGGATCGAGAACCAATTCTATTCATATCCCTGTCTCGATCTGGAAGCAGGATGGCAAAATTGTTGGATTGAATGCATTAATCGACAGTGGAGCAACTGGGTACTTCATTTCTAAAATAGCAGCACAACGACTAGGACTTCCAGTTACTAAACTGGATCAAACCACACGAGCTTGGAATGTGGACGGAACACCTAACGCCTTGGGAATCATCAAATACAAAACCAACATAGTACTAGACTACAGAGGAATAAGGGAGAGATGAGATCTCTTCATCCTCAATTGCAGAAAAGACGAAGTCATCTTAGGACTTCCCTGGCTCTGGGCTATCAACCTGGATATCAACTGGAAAGATGGAAGTGTCACAGTGACCCCATCAAACTATCGGTGGACTACTGGAGAACCATCTGGAGTATTGGAACAGTGATACCTCTTACAGTATATGCTACACGACGAAACCGCTCACATTGAAGATGAGCTCTACAATAGCTTCAAAACCTGGTCCCCCATACAATAAGCCAAGTTTTTCAACACCAGCGGGGGCATTCCCGAGTTCATAATCAAACAAACAACCATCTCCACGATAATCACACAGGACGCAATCAAGACAAAAACTGAAATACCCAAACCCTTCAAAGAATACTCAGACATATTCTCTGAAAAGACCACCAACAAACTACCACCTTCGCGACCCTACGACCATGCCATAGACCTCAAAGACTCGTTTGTGCCAACTAGAGCAAGGGCATATCCACTGAACCCCATCGAAGAAGAGGCTTGCAGAGAGTTTGTCGAAG
>JBBPLK010000560.1:0-10130 GCA_038089735.1 Exsudoporus frostii | reverse complement strand
CAGCTAGAGTCCTGACTGTTGAAGCTACGCCCCGTATTCCCCTCCCTGTCCATAATGCGTCTTTTTAAAGGGAGGAGGTGGACCAACGCCACCCTCCTCCTTCACGATAGCCCCTGTATTTATTTCCGGATCGAGAACTAATTCTATTTGTATCCCCATCTTGATCTGGAAGCAGGATGGCAAAATCGTTGGGTCAAACGCATTAATAGACAGCGGAGCAATGGGGTGCTTCATTTCAAGAACAGCAGTACAGCAACTAGGACTCCCGGTTACCAAACTGGATCAAACCGCACGAGCTTGGAACATGGACGGAACACCAAATGCCTCAGGGATCATCAAATACAAGACCAACATAGTGTTGGATTACAGAGGTATAAGGGAGAGACGAGATCTCTTCATCCTCAACTGTGGAAAAGACGAAGTCATTTTAGGACTTCCCTGGCTCCGGGCCATCAACCCGGAAATCAACTGGAAAGATGGAAGTGTCATGGTGACCCCATCAAACTACCAGTGGACAACTGGAGAACCACCCGAAGTACTTGAACAGCAATACCTCCTACGGTATATGCTTCATGACGAAGCAGCACACATCGAAGACAAACTATGCAACACTTTCAAGACTTGGTCTCCAATACAAAGGGCTAAGTTCTTCAACGCCTGTGGAGGCGTTCCCGAATATGTAATCAAATGAACAACCATCTCAACCATAATCGCACAGGACGCGATTAAAGCGAAAACCGAGATACCGGAGCCCTTTAAAGAATACAAGAACGTATTCTCGGAGAAAACCACCAGCAAACTACCACCCTCCAGATCCTATAACCATGCCATAGACCTCAAAGACTTGTTCGTACCAACAAGGGCAAGAGCCTACCCACTGAACCCCATCGAACAAGAGGCCTGTAGGGAATTTGTCGAAGAACACCTCAAGTCAGGGAAGATTTCCCCCTCCAAATCACCTCAAGCATCCCCGTTCTTCTTTGTCAGGAAGAAGGAGGCTGGGAAACTAAGACCCTGCCAAGACTATCGGTACCTGAATAGCCACACGATCAAAAACACCTATCCTCTCCCCCTCATCTCCGACCTCGTCGACAAACTCAAAGGATCGATGATCTTCACCAAATTCGATGTGCGTTGGGGATACAACAATGTACTCATCAAACCCGAAGACAGATGGAAAGTGGCGTTCCTCACCCCACTCGGACTATTCGAACCAAATGTCATGTTCTTCAGAATGTGCAACTCCCCCACTACTTTCCAGGCATTCATGGACGACCTTTTTGGAGACTATATTGCAGAGGGATGGTTGGTGATTTATATGGACAATTTGCTGATCCACTCCTCGGATCAGGCAACCCACGACGAATGAACCAGGAAGGTCCTCCAACGTTTCCAGGAATAGGAAATGTATTTGAAACTCAAGAAGTGCATCTTTTCTGCCGAAGAAGTGGAATATTTGGGAATGATTGTCAGGAAAGGAGGAATCCAAATGGACCCCGTGAAGCTAAAGGCCATCCATGAATGGTCCCCTCCAGAAAACGTCAAAGCAGTCAGATCATTCTTGGGATTCTGTAACTTCTACAGGAAGTTCATCCCATCCTTTTCGGACATTGCACGACCACTACTGGACCTCACCAAGCAGAATATCCCCTGGTCATGGGACCAAAAACACAAGGAGGCCTTCCGAAATTTACAGATCGCATTCACCCGACAACCGGTCCTCGCCTTCCCCGACACCTCGAAACCCTTCACCCTCATGACCGACGCCTCGCTTACGGTGTCCGGAGCTGTACTCATGCAGCAGAATACCAATGAAGACATGCAGCCATGCAGCCATGCAGCTACCTCTCCCAGACCTTCTCTCCCACCGAAAGAAACTACAACATCTTTGACCGCGAACTCTTGGCTGTTATTCGTGGATTGGAAGAATGGAGGCAGTACCTCCTCAGATCCCCCTTCCCCGTGACGGTTCTTACCGACCACAAGAACCTCACCTACTTTAAGGAACCCCACAAATTATCTTGACGACAAGCCAGGTGGCTTCTCTTCCTCCAAGACTTTGATATGGAATACCGCGCTCTACCAGGGGCGCAAATGACCCCCACCGACGCTCTATCCTGCCAGGACGGGATAGATACCTCCTCTGACAATGCGGACGTCCAACTCCTCCCATCTCATGCCTTTGACCAACAAATCCGGGCCATTGATGTCGCCCTGGCAGACAAAATAAAGAAATCCTCTGTCAAGGACCCCCTTATCCTCCAGGCTGTCCACCAAATGGAAAAAGAGCTCCCCTTATTCAACCGCTCTTTGGTCGACAACTGGACATTCGACGATGGTCACCTTTATTTTAAAGGCAGGCTCTACATCCTGGAACCCGCCCGACACAACCTGGTCTCTACCGCCCACTGCTCCTTCGAAGAAGGACATGGCGGCCACCTCCGCACCATCACCCTCCTATCAAAAGACTACTGGTGGCCCAGCCTCTCCACATACACCCGGAAATATGTCTCGGATTGTGCCATTTGTCAGGCACACAAGGTCCTGACACACCCCACCATCCCGGCCATCACCCCCCTTGCCTTCAAGGCGACCCGCCCCTTCCAACACCTATCCGTGGATCTCATTACAGACCTTCCCCCCATTGACGGCTTCAATTCTGTCATGGTCGTGTTTGACCATGGCCTTAGTAAGGGGGTAATTCTCACCCCTTGCTCAAAAACAGTGGACGCTGCTGGTATCGCCCAACTCTTTTTTGACAACGTATTCAAATGATTCAGACTACACAAGTGAATCATATTGGACTGTGGCCCCCAATTCACCTCCGCCTTCGCAAGAGAACTCGCCAGAATACTCCAATATGATGTGGCCCTCTCATCAGCCTATCATCCCCAAACAGACAGGGAAATTGAATGATATAACCAAGAATTGGAAACATACCTTCGCATATTCTGCGAAGGACAACCACACAAATGGAAAATGCTACTACCAATGGCCGAATTCGCCCACAACACCGCTGTACACTCCGTCACTAGCAAATCCCCCTTCTTCCTAATCATGGGATATGAACCACAATCCTACCCCCTGCTCGGAAAGACCTTCCTTCCAGCTCTCGAGCAGCGACTCAATCTAATTGAGGACGCACGGAAGGAGGCAGAAGCAGCCCACAAACTCGCCCAACTACGAATGAAGGAACAAACCCTCTCGCGCTTTAAACCATGGAAACTCGGAGACAAAGTCTGGTTGGAAACCAAAAACCTCAAACTCCAAGTTCCATCCCAAAAACTCTCCGCCAAACGAACTGGACCCTTCGAAATCACACAAGTAGTATCCTCCGTTACCTTCCGACTCAAATTACCCCCCCAATGGAAGATCCACAATGTGTTCCATCCCTTCTGTCCTCTTACCAAGAAATGGCGGAACATGGACCCAACTTCCCACAGCCCCCTCCGGAACTAATCGGAACAGAAGAGGAATATGAAATTGACAAGATCATCAATCATCGAGGCACTGCCGCTAGAAGGCAGTACCTTATTCATTGGAAAGGCTATCCCGACTCAGAATGGACTTGGGAATCAGAGTCCAACCTGGGCAATGCAAAAGCTATACTCTACGAGTATAAAAAGCGTCAAAAATTATAGGATGAAAACATGCCCCCGTCTCTTCAAACCCTTCTCCTCACCCTATCCCGCGTCTCCCAAGCTCTCACCCAAGCCCATCTCCAGAAACAATACCCAGAACTTGACGTTCCCCGCCATGCCGCAGAACACTCCTGCTTCTGTCGGATCATCTCGTGCCCCTATCATCGGGATTATTAGAACCCATGACCCTCTCCCTCTCCACACGTCTCGACTGCTTAACCCCATTCTCCTGCCGACTCTTATATGCCACCATCCTTGAAGGAAATACAGCCTACCAGGAGCTGCACTCCTTACCCTACTTCTCTGCCAACGACACCCTCCTCCAACTCGCAGCCCTCTTCCGAATCTACTCCACCCTTCGAACCCTTTTTACCAGGACCACCTGGTGTCCAGCAAGTCCCCCTAACCCCTTCCAAACTGCCGCCACCCGAGATTCCCCCTCTATCCTCGCCTTCGAGCAGTGCCTGGTCGAGGCACAAGAACTTACCCTCAACCTCTTATACGTCGAAGGATTCAACTTTGCCATTGCTCTCCTCCCCTACTCAATCATCAATGTCTCCCTCACTCCCATCCTTCTTTCGCTCTCGGAAACAGAACGAGCGACTTTCTACTTGGATTCACCCCTACCTGCTGGATTACCCTGCACCCATTGCACCACCACCACGTTCCCCTCCACCAGTCCCCTCGCCTCCAATGTCAGCGGAAGTACAATCCCTGATGGAAACCATACTAGCCCTGGAGACACTCCTCAAGGAGAGGACTCTGACGCCACTCTCGTCCCCACCACCCCCACTATCATACCACCAAGTGGAGCCTCCACCCCCATCTCTCCCCATATGAAACAACCAAAGGCTTCAACCCACTTAAAGGTCTAACAGAGGCTGATCACTGATATGAGAAGAGGGGGGAGAGACCTAGTGGTCAAGAGTCTTATTCAAGCTGAAGCTATTGGGAAAACTCCAAGAGAACTTGACTGAAGTTCTCTGGCGGCAACTTTGGCCTTTATATACTACTTAGAATGTATGTACATGTTTGTATCAGATCTACCAATTACTAGTGCATAAGGAATAACCCTAAGCCCTGGGCTGTGGGTAATGGTAATTAAAAGGGTGAGGCATAACATGTGTGATGCGTGAGGGGCATCAAATGGAAGAGAAGAAAAGAAGGGCATAGCCATGCACAGCACAGAAATTAAAAGAAGGCTGTGTAAGCATAGGGGAGATCGTAGATCTCATGAGAAAATAGATTAAGAGATAAGTGTCCTTAGTGATAAGATAATCACATGGCGTGATAAGATAAGATGCAAAAAAGAAAAAGTGTCTAAGTCCGTTAAGTGAAATGTACCGTTCATAACACCGTATTCCCTCTAGGACCTTACGGAGAAGAGGTGCAGTCATCTTCACTGTCGGACTCTCCACTTCCCCCACCACCAGCAACGTTCGCTCCACTCTGGGAACAACGACAAAATGGCGCCCTGTCCCTCCCTCCTCTCCTGTGGAGCCTGTTTGTGTCCCTCCTCCAACCACACCAAGCGCAAGCATGGATAATCCTCCCCATCCCCCATGAATCGTACCCCCTACCATTACCCTTCCCTCAGGATCCGGCGACACAGGTCCAATTGTTCCAAACCAATGCTACACCTGTTGGTTCCTGGACCACCTCTGCCCAGACTGTCCCCACTATCGTTGTCCCACCTGTGGCCGAACAGCTCCCAGACACCCCAACTATAAATGTCCCAAGCTTCATTGCTCCCACTGCAATGTACGGGGCCACTCCCATATCTTCTGCCCCCGCGCCATGTCCCCCGACCCATTTGACGACGTCACCTGGGATCTCTCCCACTACGAGGAGAACGAGGGAGACTGAAGCTCTTGAGGTGGTACTTCAAGACTACGAAGAGGGTAATGTTACAGATGTGGACGACCCCTATCCTTTTTCAACCCTTCCACCCTCCCCGTCATCCCAAATACTATGGGATATGATCATCAGCAATGAAGGGATCTCCTCAGAGATCTGGGACCAGTTCGTAGGAGGTGACATTTTGAGCATCGCCTTCTAGAAGGCTCTGTTCATCGCTTCCCCTCATTGCCTCCATCCCGAGTCCACCCAAACCTCATTCCGTTCCGTCACCCTTATTTAGTCATTTCCTTTTATATTATTACCAGCCCTAAACCCCTAGATTACTATTTATACCAGGGCTTCTCCCATGACTGTTTCTCCTTAACCTTGATCTACACAATTCATCGTGTTAATCAATCTTCCCTCACTTCAAAGCCCTCTGCTTCTGGAAGCCTTCTCGCTCGCACTAGATGGGACTGTGCCACCGTCTCCCTTTCTCTAAGATGAGACCCCACCATCATCTTCTAATCTCTACACGGTCATAGAGACTCGCTCGCTCGCCGCTCATACGACTATGCCAGTGCCTTAGCAGTTGGTAGCTGGAGCCCTGTACCCTTGACCTCAGCTAGCTCAGTGTAGCTAGGGCTGATCGGTTTCCGCACGTCACCTATACATGCCGAATCTCTGTCCCAGACCGGAAGTACCCCCGAGGATTGGTTGACATCATGGTTGACGTAACAGGTGATAAGGACACAAAATAATCTGACCGAAGCAAGAGTGTTCTGCGGTGTGGCAGGGAACATCAAGTTCTGGGTATTGTTTTTGGAGACGGGCTTGGGTGAGAGCTTGAGAGACGTGGGATAAAGTGAGGAGAAGGGATTGGAGAGACGAGGGCATGGGGGTTTGTCCTATAATTTCTGGCGACTTTTATACTCCTTGAGTATAGCCTTTGCATTGCCCAGGTTTGATTCCAATTCCCAAGTCCGTTCTGAGTCAGGATAGCCTTTCCAATGAATCAGGTACTGCCTTCAGGTGGCAGTGCCTCGATGATTGATGATTTTCTCAATTTCGTATTCCTCTTCAGTTCCGATTAGTTCTGGTGGTGGCTGTGGGAAGTTGGGGCCGTGTTCCGCAGTTTCCCGATAGGGGGATAGGAGGGAGGTGTGGAATACATTGTGAATCTTCCATTGGGGGGGTAGCTTCAATCGGAAGGTGACCGAGGATATGACTTGTATGATTTTGAAAGGTCCTGTTTGTTTGGCAGAGAGTTTTCTGGATGGAACTTGGAGTTTAAGGTTTTTGGTTTCCAACCAGACCTTATCTCCGAGTTTCCATGGTTTGAAGTGTGAGAGAGTTCGTTCCTTCATTCGTAGTTGCACGAGTTTATGGGCAGCCTCTGCTTCCTTCCATGCATCCTCAATAGAATTGAGTCATTGTTCAAGTGCTGGGAGGAAGGTTTTTCCGAGTGGGGGGTAGGATCTTGGTTCATATCCCATGATTAGGGAGAAGGGGGATTTGTTGGTGACGGAGTGTATGGCTGCGTTGTGGGTGAATTCGGCCATCGGTAGTAGTTCTTTCCATCTGTGTGGTTGCCCTTTGCAGAATATGCGAAGGTAGGTTTCTAGTTCTTGATTGTATCATTCGGTTTCCCTGTCTGTTTGGGGATGATAGGCCAATGAGAGGGCTACGTCATATTGGAGTAGTCTAGTGAGTTCTCTTGCGAAGGCAGAGGTGAATTGGGGGCCTCGGTCGGATACGATTCATTCATGTAGTCCGAATCATTTGAACACGTGTTTGAAAAAGAGCTGGGCGATTCCAGCTGCATCCACCGTTTTTGAGCAAGGGGTGAGAATTACCCCCTTACTAAGGCCATGGTCGACCATGACCATAACAGAGTCGAAACTGTCGACCAGGGGAAGGTCTGTAATGAGGTCTACAGATAGATTTTGGAAGGGGCGAGAGGCCTCGAACGCAAGGGGAGTGACAGCCAGGATAGTCGGGTGGGTGAGGACTTTGTGTGCCTGGCAAACGGCACACCCGGAGATGAATCGTTGGGCATAGGTGGAGAGACCGGGCCACCAATAGTCTTTAGCAAGAAGGGCTATGGTGCGTAGGTGGCCGCCATGTCCTCCCTCGAAGGAGCGGTGGGCTGCAGATACGAGGTCATGGCGGGCAGGCTCCAGCACATAGAGTCTTCCTTTAAAATAAAGGCATCCATCGTCAAAGGTCCAGTCCTTTGCAGAGGATCTGTTGAAGAGCGGGAGTTCCTTCTCCATCTGGTGGATGGCCTGAAGGACAAGGGGATCGCTGGCAGAGGAGTCCCATATCTTGTCTGCCAGAGCCATGTCAATGGCATGGATTTGGTGGTCGAAGGCATGGGATGGGAGGAGTTGGACATCGGTATTATCAGAGGATGTGTCCACTCCATCACGGCAGGATAGGGCATCCGCTGGGGCCATCTGTGCCCCAGGGAGGGCGTGATATTCCATATTGAAATCTTGGAGGAAAAGAAGCCACCTGGCTTGCCTCCGAGATAGTTTGTGTGGTTCTTTGAAGTACGTGAGGTTCTTGTGGTCAGTAAGAACCATTACTGGGAAGGGGGATCCAAGGAGATACTGTCTCCACTCTTCTAGTCTGCGGATAACAGCTAGGAGTTCTCGGTCAAAGATGTCGTAGTTACGTTCTGTGGGGGAAAATGTCTGGGATAGATAGCCACAAGGCTGCATGTCTCCATTTGGGTTTCGCTGCATGAGGACAGCACCCAATGCCATAAGGGAGGTGTCTGTCATGAGGGTGAATGGTTTGGAAGTGTCGGGAAAGGCGAGGACCAGTTGACGGGTGAAGGCGAGTTGCAGATTTCGAAAGGCTTCCTCGTGTCTCGGGTCCCATGACCAAGGGGTGTTTTGCTTGGTGAGATCCAGGAGAGGTCGTGCAATATCCAAGAAGGACAGGATGAATTTCCTGTAGAAGTTACAGAAGCCCAGGAACAATTGAACTGCTTTGACGTTTTCTGGGGGGGACCATTCTCAGATGGCCTTTAGTTTCACAGGGTCCATTTGGATCCCTCCTTTGCCAACAATCATTCCCAGGTATTCCACTTCCTTGGCAGAGAAGATCCACTTCTCGAGTTTCAGGTACATTTCCTGTTCGCGGAAGCATTGGAGGATTCTCCTAGTTCTGTCATCATGTGTCGCCTGATCTGATGAATGAATCAACAGATCGTCCATGAATGCCTGGAAGGTGGCAGGGGAGTTGCACATTCCGAAGAACATGACGTTGGGTTCGAACAGTCCGAGTGGTGTGAGGAACGCTGCTTTCCATCTGTCCTCTGGTTTGATGAGGACGTTATTATATCCCCATCATACATTGAACTTGGTGAAGATCGTTGATCCTTTGAGTTTATCGACAAGGTTGGAGATGAGGGGAAGGGGGTAAGTGTTTTTGATCGTATGACTGTTCAGGTACCGATAGTCTTGGCAGGGTCTTAATTTCCTGACCTCCTTCTTTTTAACGAAGAAGAATGGGGACACTTGGGGTGACTTGGAGGGGGAAATCTTTCCTAATTTGAGGTGTTCTTCGACAAACTCTCGACATGCCTCTTGTTCGATGGGGTTTAATGGGTAAGCCCTTGCCCTGGTGGGTATGAACGAGTCTTTGAGGTCTATGGCGTGGTCGTAGGGTTGGGAAGGTGGTAATTTGCTAGTTGTTTTCTCAGAAAATATGTCGATGTATTCTTTGAAGGGTTTGGGTATCTCAGTTTTCATTCTAATTGCATCCTGTGCAATCATAGTCGAGATCGTTGTTCGTTTGATAACGTATTCAGGGACACCTCCACAGGCATTGAAGAACTTGGCCCATTGTATCGGGGACCAGGTCTCAAAGGTGTCGCAAAGCTCATCTTCAATATGAGCTGCTTTGTCGTGTAGCATGTACCGTAGGAGGTAACGCTGTTCCAATACCAATACTTCAGGTGGCTCTCCAGTGGTCCACTGGTAATTTGATGGGGTCACCGTGACGCTTCCATCTTTCCAGTTGATGTCCAGGTTGATAGCCCGGAGCCAAGGAAGTCCCAAGATGACTTCGTCTTTTTCGCAATTGAGGATGAAGAGATCTTGTCTCTCCCTTACTCCTCCGTAATCCAACACTATGTTGGTCTTGTATTTGATGATTCCTGATGCGTTTGGTGTCCCATCCATGTTCCAAGCTTGTGCGGTTTGGTCTAGTTTGGTGATCAGGAGTCCTAGTTGCTGTACCACCGTTTTAGAGATAAAGCACCTGCTTGCTCCACTGTCTATCAATGCGTTTGATCCAACGATTCTGCCATCCTGCTTCCAGATTGAGACAGGAATATGAATAGAATTAGTTCTCAATCCAGAAATAAATACAGGGGCTATCGTGAAGGAGGAGGATGGCGTTGGCCCATCTCCCCCCTTTAAAAAGACGCATTATGTGTTACAGACGTGGACCCCCCCTATCATTTTCCCACCTTACCACCCTCTCCTCCATCCCAAGGCCTTTGGGATATGATCACTAACGACGAAGGCATCGCCCAGGACGTGTGGGATCAGTTCGTAGGTGGCGATGTTCCGAGCATCGCCTTCTAAGGCTATACTCACTGCCTATCCTTCCGAGTTCCCCCGGACTGCCTCC
>JBBPLK010000559.1:0-10158 GCA_038089735.1 Exsudoporus frostii | reverse complement strand
TGGTTTGATCCAGTTTGGTAACCGGGAGTCCTAGTCACTGTACTGCCATTCTTGAAATGAAGCACCCCGTTGCTCCGCTGTCTATTAATGCGTTTGACCCAATGATTTTGCCATCCTGCTTCCAGATTGAGATGGGAATGTGAATAGAATTAGTTCTTGATCCGGAAATAAATACAGGGGCTATCATGAAGGAGGAGGGTGGCATTGGTCCACCTCCTCCCTTTAAAAAGACGCATTATGGACAGGGGGAGAAATATGGGGCGTAGCTTCAATAGTCAGAACTCTAGCAGACTCTTCCCATCCTTCAGCAGGTGTTTCTTCAGCTAGGGGATTTCCTTGTTCGTCCAAGGATGGGTTGAAGGTGGATCTTAAGGTACAAAGTACCTGATCACGTCCTTGGATTTTAGCAATGTCCTTGAGACAGGATTCCAGGGGATCCTCTTGATGGGTAGTGGGGGTAGGGGCCGAGTGGGAAGAGGTGGAGATTGCCCTAGCATGGGCGGCTTGGGGTGGTTTCAGGCTAGCGCGCCAGCTACCTGCTGGCCGATTACGATTGTAACCAGGATGGTTCCTAGTAGAACAGCCTTCCTTGTGGCATATGAAGCAGCGATTCTCGTGCATGTGGTGAGCATGTTCGACGGGGGATAGTGTGAGGCGGTCCACATCCATAGCATTGGGATCATAGTGGCAACCACCTCCACCATAGGACAGTTGGGGTCCCTTCCTGAGGGAGGCGATCCTTCGGTAACTCCCTTCGATTTCAGAGGCTTTTGAGTAGAGTTCCTCCATGGTGGTGGTGCTCTTAACTGCTCCAGAGAGGGTGAGTTGTATGGCGATTTGGGGGTTGATTCCTCGAAGGAACCATTCGGAGAGGGCGTGGTAGTCAGTGATCCCTGAGCGAACGGATAGGAGAGAGAAGGAGGAGATGTATTTGTCGAAACCAGAGGGGTTTTTCCGGTCTTGATTGAGCAAGGCGAGTGCCACTTGAGCATGTGCTGCTGTGTCATAGGGGGTGAAGGCGGCTTTGAAGGCTTTCTTGATGACTGTCCAGGTCTTGTTTGCGTCAGGTATGTGTTCGTCATCAAGCTTGGTGAGCCAAGCTTCTGCAAAGGCTTTCCCTCGTCCCTTGGACATCCTATTGAGGAAAACCACTGTCTTCACTTCATCGGGGTATCGGTCTGCATGAAGGGTGAAGTATGCATCCATTTCCAGGAGCCATCTGTTGGCATCTCCAGTGTCTCCACTGAATTCTTCAGGGAGTGCTGCTTTGATTTCGACCATGTTGTTGTTGTCTTCCTCGTCACTGAAGGGATCTATGCGGATGGGGGAGTGATATGGGGAACCTGGGGGTGAAGAGTCTGGAGAGGATGGGGGTGTAGGTGCTCGTGGGGGAGCGGGGGAATCAGATTGTTGCCTTTGGATAGGATCTTCCAATAGGGTCGCGCTTTGCAAGGGGGGACCACCTGAGGTAGTTGGGGGTGGTCAAAAAGGGGTGGGAGATGGGTGTGTGGGGTTGTATGAGATTCCGGGTCCTACGACTCTTCGTGGTGGGGGTTCTAAGGCAGGTGGGGTGGAAGAGGTTCCAATAGCCTCTTCTTCGTCTCGAGCTTCCTGAGCAGCAAGAATCACAGTGAGATTTATCCGCTTCATGGTGACGGCTGGGTACTACAACCTGGTAGTCCTGTAGGGGTTTAGGCGTAGTAGCACTAAACTGAATTAACCTTGATCTTTTGTTACGTCAACTGTGACGTCAACAACTAACACTTTCATGTTAACCAATCCTTGGTGGTACTTCCGGTCCGGGACAGAGACTCAGCACGTATAGGTGACGTGCGGAAACCTGGCAGCCCTAGCTACACCAAGCTAGCTGTGGTCAAGGGTACGGGCTCCAGCTACCAACTGCTAAAGCACTGGTGCAGTCATGCGAGCAGTGAGCGAGCAATCCTCTACAACCATGTAGAGGTTCGAGGGACGATGGCGGAGTTTCGTCCAAGAAAGGGAAACGGTGGTGCAGTCCTGTCTAGTGCAAGCGAGGAGCTTCCAGAAGTGAAGAACTTCGAAGCAAGCAAAGATTGATGAACATGTTAGATTGTGTAGATCAAGGTTAAGGGAAAATAGTCGTGGGAGAAGCCCCGGTATAAATAGTAATCTAGGACTTTAGGGCTGGTAATAGATATAAAAGGGAAATGGCTAAATAAGGATAACTGGGCTGTGTATAATGAGAACACAGCCGAGGAGGCATTGTCTGAGAAGTCAAATAGGTTGGGAAGAAACAGAGTGGAATGGAACAGAACAGAATGAGGCTCGGGTGAACTCGGAGTGAGGAAATGAGGGGAGAGCGGTGAGCAGAGCCTTCTAGAAGGCGATGCTCGGAATATCACCTCCTACAAACTGGTCCCAGATCTCTGAAGAGATCCCTTTGTCGCTGACAATCATGTCCCATAGAGTTTGGGACGAGGGTGAGGGTGGAAGAGTGGAAAAAGGATAGGGGTCATCCACATTTGTAACAGACGGGGAGAAAGCAGGCATGAATGAGAAAATATGACCATCATGACAAATGAAGCAGAACGAGATTGAAAGATACTAGTACTAATGGAAGATCAATAATGCAAGAAAGGTGTGATGGGGAGAAAGCGGGCATGAATGACAAAATGCTGCCATGCAACCAATGCAACCATCGTGACGGACTTGGCTTAGGCTTCATGCTCGAGGTAGTTGATGCGCAGGCAGTCAACACCCTCATGCTGGATGATGTGATCACTTGGAACAGATCCATCGATCTTGAAACCAGGGTAGAGCTTGTGATATAGCATGGAATGGGCCAAGCGGCAGTGTCTCGTCCTCACAAGAATCAGATGAGGAGGCCAGGGAGAGCGATGGTGGGATTGCCATCTACATCTGTAGGAATGACAAGACACACTGCAAGCATCATCAAAAATGCCTGGGCCTCAACAAGCAACATGCTCAGCCCAGCAGTCAAGCCCAAGACTGTAATCTTGTAGACTTCTTGTACCATCTTGAGGAATGCCAGGAGATGGAACGTTATCCCGTCCATGAAGACGCCATGCAGCTGGGGCCAATGAGGTAGTTCTGGTATCTCTGGTGTAGGCCTCAACCTGACACCATCTGCACAAACACCATGTTTGTGGTTCGAGGTTGACTTTTCTGGACCAGGGTACATGATGGTCTTGCAGCGGAAGCATGTAGGGACCTTGCATGGCTGATGGGTAGTAGGTAGATCATGAATCAGCGCTGAATGAATGCCAATAGTAAATAGTACAAAATTGCTTACCTTTTTGCCTGTTGCAGTGTTGGCCTTGATGAGGCTGATGACAAAGCAATGGTGTCGCCAGAATGTTTCAGTGTGTCGTTTGGCTGGAAGTACATTGTATGAGTGAGCATTGTGAGAGTGAACGAATGGTACTTACACTTAAAATCATCCCTCAGGACTCTCTTGATCAATCTCGCCTCCATCTTGCCTAGCTTGCAAAGCAGGGCGAGGGGTTTTTTCCTGATCACTGCCGCAGTACCAAGCTTCTGGACCAACCGGCAATTGTACTCCTCTGTTGCATCAACCCATTTCCTTGACGTCATTTCGTAAGAAACCCAATTGAATTCTGTGCGGATCTCCATGAAGAGGAAGAATTCATTGTCGCCTTTGATTGTGAGGGAGTCTGGATTGATGCCCATGGCAGCCACAAACAGGCGCTGTGATCTTGTCTTGCAGCTGGTGTGACCGCCAGAGAAGTCCTGGGTGAGTGAGGGAGAGGCTGGTATGATCTGACCAGTGAGACTCGAGGCATCTAGGTGACAGCTCGGCTGCACTGCTGCCATCACTGGCAGTGTGGGACCTGGGGCCTCGACTTTCCTTGATTTTGGAGGGCGGGGATAGTTTGACTGCTTGAAGTATTGTTCAAGCATTCCAATGCAATGTTCAGGCTCGGTTACTGCGGCATCCACATTGGAATCTTCGGCCTTTTGCTTGGTAAAAGTAGAAACTACATCTGTGAGGCACGAAGGGCTTGGGTCACTGGGTGGGGTGGATGGCGCAAAGCAGGGTTGTGATGTGCTCTGCGACTGAGTAGAGACCTGGGGAAGTTCAAGTAGCTTAGGATCAATGTTTAGTTCATGGAAAATGAAGTCGCGGCTGGAGAGGATTGCATGCTCAGTGACAGTACTATTACCAGTAGTATCGTCATGAGAATCGACTTGAGAAAAGGCGATGTTGACCTGGAACTTGTTGACTTCTTCCTTTACAAGGCCACCAAATGTTGAGGTGTGTTCTGAAGATACTAAACCAAAGGTCTTGCCAGAGTCAGCAATCTGAAGCTCAGGGAGAGCAAGAAGAGTACACCGTGCATCGGCAGCACAGAGCTGATTATACAACTTTGCAATTGCATTGATTAAGTTGGTGTGATGTGAGCCAGCTGCTAAGGTGACAAAGGGAGTCTTCTTGGGGCAGTTGAATCCGACTTGAATGTTCCTGCGATGAACAAAGTTATGACTGAGAGCCATGAGCATCACAATTCCGCTTGGCTGCACTCTTTGTAGACTATTCCATGCCTTATGACATCCTTCGATGTGACTTCCATCAGATAGGATGTCCTGTCGGCGGTGCTGTAGGCAGCCTTTCCGGACATGTTTGAGCTGTTCCTGATGAACCTAATAATTTTTTTTGACAGTGTCACAGGCACTGGGACTGCCGTGATTACAGCTGCATACCTTTTCAGATGTGACAGACCATATAGTCCCTTTTGCTGCCCACTTATCATAGGCATAGACTAGCCACTGCTCTTGTTCGTTTCAGTCCCAGTACTCAGCCCCTTGTTCTCCCTCACTGGCATGCCTTTTGAGTATGGCATTTGTAACGTCCGACATGACTGCACCGCGGTAAGGATTCTTGTTCCCATTTAGGATAGTTGCCATGTACCTGGTTACTGTGTGTCAATCATGTGGAGTGAGAATGATGACAACATACCATGCAATGAAGTGCCAAATGTCTTGAATGGAGTCACTGTCAGGAAAGACAGCAGTTATTGCGCTCCTTACCAAGCAGCAATTGTCGCTGACGAACATCTCTGGGAGTGGTTGACTGAGGAGCTGAGTGTGATGGCATATTCCTGTCAGAAGTTCCTGGATCTCGGCATTAGCCTTCGACTGGCAGAAGCGCTGCCAGATAATCAGTCACACCGATTGTGCGATATCGTGGCACTCACCCAAGCGATAATCTCATTCTTCTTGTTGAGGACACTTAGGATTCCTTCCTTTAGATATTTTGACTGCTGGCCATCCTTGTCAGTAACAGTAGCCTTGTTAGATACCTTGAAGGTGCTGTCGAGTGAGCCACACACCACTACAACTACGATAAGTCATTCAGGGTATTACATATAATAAAACGGCTTCACCTGTCAACGCCTGCATGTAAGACTTGGACTCATGCTCCTACGCACGTGTGATGAATTTGAGGTAGACTTCTGTGATGGTATCTGCTGATATACACTGAGCATCATAGTGCAGTGGATCGGTGAAGGTTGAGAAGGTCTGAAGACCTTTCGGGTTAGTGCCAAAGAAAGAGGCTACTGTTCTGGGTCCTTTCAACATTCCATTGAGTCTGTTCAAGTATTCAAATGTGCATCGATGGTATTCCAGCAAATGGAGCTCTTGAGATGGCAGTCAGTATGGTGATACCATTCAAGAATAAACCTAGTACGTATGTTTGATTTGCTCTGCCAGTCCACCTGATGTAGAGGAAGGGCGAAGTTTGACAATAAGGTCAAAGAGATTCCTTGTTAACCCACAGCAGTGGAGAAAAATAGGAATGCCTCCTGGATAACATGAGGACACACTGGTGTTAGTATGTCAGTCATGGTGAGCATGTACATCACAACTCACACGGAATGTTCCAGTGTTCCCATGTTTTCCAGTAGGTGCTGCTGGTTGTTGCACAGCAATAACTTGATACCGACTGACTACCCATGTTCACCTGTGGCTCACTTGAAGGTATGTCTGAACTGGCTGCTTGTTTGGCCAACACCCTTGATGAAGTGTCAGGGGCCCCAGACCTCTTCAACTTACAGGTATTGCATCACAACTGCAAGCCCAACACAACCTCATCCTGAACAACACTGTGCAGTTCATGAGCCCTAGTACTGGTCCACCCTTCCCAAGTGACATCGGCAGATTGACACTGGGGACAGCTGGCAAGTTCCGGGTAGTAGAACGGATGGACAACATTGACAATTTTCAGGTATTGTACTTCTGGGTCGACATCAGACATTCCCGTTCACTTGTGCAGGTGCAGATACAAGGGCAGGATGAATCGCGGGCCAAACAGAGGGACATCAATGCTCAGTTTGGTGGAAGCATTCCCCTTCTTCCATGGCTGTGTCTTGTCCCAGACGAAGCTGACATATTCAACAACCTGTGACTCCCACTCGAGCTGGTACCATGGACAAGGGCTCTTCCTGGACTCAGGTAGGTTGTTCCATGCATCTACTCATCGATTCACCTGTCGAGACTCACAATTAGTTTAGATGTTCAGATATCCATGTCATCAACACTCACTAAGTTTGTCCACTTGGTGTGGAATGTTTCGCGATCCTTAGGTTCGACAAGCAATGAGCTGCAAAGGAGAGAAATGAGCACCTGTGGCTCAAATACTGACATCTGGATGTGACACAGTGAAGCTAGGTAGTACGAAGCTCAGGGGCTGAGCCTACTCCTGAGTACCTTCCAGCATTTATATACCATTTACCACTACCTCCTGTTCTTCATCTCCACTCATCTAGTTCATCACACTCCATCTCCATCCATTTAACTCACTGTGTTTCCAAGCTGGCATGTCACACTATCGAACTATTACCATCTTGTACATTTGTAGATTCAACCAAACTTATTGACTTGGTACGTCAATGTATGCAACCCAGGTCGGCTTTGCTAAACAGGACCAGCAATCCACTCCAATGACTGACATCAGTGCCGCTGCTGACGGTGCTGGACAGTTATCAGCATGGCATTAACCCAGCAAGAGCAGCTCACCCACGTCAATTCCATTAGAAAATGACAAAAGCAATGTGATTGACCTCATGGTTGACAAGGATTTACTACTAATAAATCCATCGAGTACTGCTACACCTGGGCCATCTGTTAGAACCACAGAAGGCATGCAAGCATGCTCAATCTTGCAAGAATTTGCCAGACCAATCAGCAATGACATCATTGACAAGGACTCAGACTTGGACTCAGAGTGGGTCTGATGACTATTTCCTCAGCACTTGTAACTTACTGACAGCCCAGTGACAACGAGATGATGGCACATGTGCACCATACAGATCTCGTGTCTACTTCACATGTGGGACTCCACACAATGCTCGAGCAAATGGGAAAAAACCATGGATTTCGTACTAACATAGTAAACTGGGTATATAGACAGTCAAGTGGCCTCGAAGAGACTGAGGAGATACTACACGTCATGAGGAAAGCAGCACAAGAGCGCGGAGAATGGGAGATCTGGCACAGGTCGAAAAGAAGGAAGATAGCTGCAGCATAGCCTGAAGCAACGCAAATCGACTACGATTCCTACAATTTGTGTAACATGTACCAAGGTTTGTATGAGATTTATGACGAGATTCTTATGATAAATGTCATGTAGTAGCATAAATTCTATTATGTCTTCCTACAAGCATCTACCCCTTGGGAGGGTTTCCCGGGTTCCAGCAGGGCTACCCCTTCCGAGCTTCTCGGCTCGCCTCCCGGCTCGCGGCCCCTGCGAATGACCAATCTGCCTGCCCTCGGATGTCGCCTCACACTTGAAGCAGCGGATGGGTAGGAGCCTGATACATTCCTCGCTTTCATCTGCATCGGACTCTTTTTCTGGGGAATAACGTTCTCATCAGGAAGAACCTCGGAAATTTGACCACGCCTCTGGCCCATCAGGGCCTGATCCATTCTCTTCAAGGGTGCATTTTGGACTCGACACGACCTATTCTTACCTGTCTACTTTGCTCCCTCCAGTACTGGACATGGTGCTTTGAAGCAGGTCCGAGTCTAATGTCGAGAAACAATGGAAATGTGGAGTATTAACCTGTTTGAAGTGCAAATGATTCAACCAGGCATCTGACAACCGGAAAGGAAGGAGATCGAATATATTCATGTACAGCTTATGCTTATTCCCTAACAAACACCAATGTTCTCACCTGGATCGATCGTTTCTGAGGTGCATCCGCACGGCTCGTCTTGTCCGAAAACGGCGGGTGCGACGTCCGGGCTCTGATCGGACATGTAATACCACGTGTGTCTGGCATTGTACTTGATGCTGTACGTCCCACCTTTGCAGCGAAGGTAAATTAACCGCGTCGAGAGTCGACGTCGACAGAGTGGAAGTTGGGGACACCAATGGGATTGTGGATTGTGTTGACACTGTCATGGGGCCATGAGGTGCTGAAGGTGGACTGTGTCAGCGTGGTTCACAGGGAAGATACTACAGAGCCATAGCCATTGTGGCGAAGATGACCGACATTCGGGACGTTTAGTGTACATTTATGTCGAACAATAGAAATGTGGCAGTCCCGTTTGAACCACAACTTGAGGTGCTGTGGATCAATCCGAGTTGTTCATTATGATCGATTGTGGGTGCACCGGGATATAAAAGTGGCTCGTCAACAAGTTGAAGCGGCTTGGTACAACAATTCGACAACATGTCAGTGTCCCCCCTCAAGACTCTCCCAGACCGTTTCGACGCTGCCACACATCACGAGCTCGACAGGGCGGTAGATCAGGCTGTGGAGGATGATTTTGTACTAAGTTCCAACCTTCAATATGGCGTACTCCTTCATGCTATCATTGAAAATTCTAACGGTGACTTGGATACAAAATACGTTAGTTTGCAGCATGCGAAAAAACTGATCAACACCCTTGGAGAACTACGAGAGATGCTCTACTCTGCTTGGAAGAACAAATCGTACCGCGAGATTCGAAACATCGGTACGTGTGTTTGATCCCTATCCAACATTTGTTGACGAATTGTCCACAAGCTATCCTTAAAGCACCATCAGCGGTACCGGAACCACCGGCACAAGAGCCCATAACAGAAATTGGTTAGTGCTCCACATCTTACTGTTTGACCGGAACCACGCAGGATGGACTAACGTCATCGGATGGATATAGCTCAGGGCTTGTCGGGCTCGTTCGAGGCGAAATACCGTGGCGCAGCGGTCGATGGGTTTTACGAGTACTTGACCCACAACGAGAAATCGTTTAGGAAGAACGGGGTCGCTCATGGGCCCACATACTACGCCAAATTCTGTTCGATCGTCCAGAGCTCAGGAACAGGAAAATCGCGGATGATCACGGAGGTAACGAGTTCTCGTTTTCGCAAGCATATGTGTCCACTGAATCAATCCTCAGCTGAGAAAGAAGGGCGTCATAGTGATCTACATGAATTTGCGCGAGGAACAGGACGTCGTTGGTTTCCCCGCGCGTGATCCAGTTCCATCGAGCATCCTGACCAACTTCCCCTCTTCCGTGGAGGGTTACCAAACCATCTGCTACGCCTTCCTCACCGCCCTATTCGACACGCTCGAGGAGTATCTCTCGAAAAATTACACCACTCGCAGTGCCAAGGCAGGTATCATGAATTGGGTCGACCAGATGTGCGACATGAGCCACCCTCCGAGGTCAACTGCTAGGATTGACTTCTTTCGCAAACTCTCTGAAAAATACGAAAAGGTGCGGATGTATCGTTCTGGACTGTAAAATGATTTGACAACACTCTGTAGATGCATGCTGATCTTGTTCAAAGCCTCCCTCAGCAACCCAGTACACCAACAGAGGGTGCTTCCATGCCGGATGTGGACTCGGACTCGAAGGCCACGGAAACAGGGGTTGACGAAGCAACTGAGAGGCTGGGAGCGCTCTCCCTATCTGGTAAATATTTCAACTCGTGTCGCAACGCTGATGGCTGAGTTACGGTATCAGAACAAGGACAAAAAGTCCATCCTCCCGTCCCCCCCCGTTTCTCCGTGGTCCTTTCCGCTGCCTACAAGAAAGTCGGTGCCTGCCTCGCGGAGATATTCCCCAATGCTCCCTACGACCCCAAGCTGGTGATTGCATTCGACGAAGCACACCCGCTCAGTCCAACCATTCGAGGTCCAAATGGAT
>JBBPLK010000555.1:0-10216 GCA_038089735.1 Exsudoporus frostii | reverse complement strand
ACAGCTCACCCTCTCCGGGGCCGTCAAGAACTCCACTACCATGGAGGAACTCTACTCAAAGGCCTTGGAGATTGAAGGAAGTTACCACCGGATTGTGTTGCTCTGGAAAGGACCCCAACCATCCTACGGAGGAGGTGGTCATCACCATGATTCCAACACTATGGATATGGATCGCCTCACATTATCCCCTGTTGAACGTGCTCGCCACATGTGCAAGAATCACTGCTTCATATGCCACAAGGAAGGCTGTTCTACTAGGAACCATCCTGGCTATAGTCGTAATCGCCCAACTAGTCGTAATCGCCCAACTAGTCGTAATCGCCCAACTAGTCGTAATCGCCCAACTAATCGTAATCGCCCAACTAGTAGTTGGCGCACCAACCCGAAACCACCCCAAGCTGCCCATGCTAGGGCAATCTCCACCACTTCCCATTCGACCCCTACTCCCACTTGTCAGGAAGACCTCTTGGAATCCTTCCTTAAGGATGTTACCAAAAGTCAAGGATGCGATCAGGTACTTCGTACCTTGAGATCAGCCTTTGAGTCATCCTTGGATGAACAAGGGAATCCCCTGACCAAAGAAACACCTGCCGAAGAATGGGATGAGTCTGCTAGAGTCCTCACTATAGAAGCTACACCCCGTATTCCTCTCCCTGTCCATCATGCATCTTTTTAAAGGGAGGAGATGGACCAACTCCATCCTCCTCCTTCATGATAGCCCCTGTATTTATTTCCAGATCGAGAACTAATTCTATTCATATCCCCATCTCAATCTGAAAGGAGGATGGCAAAATTGTTGGATCCAATGCATTGATAGACAGTGGAGCAACGGGTTGCTTCATCTCAAAAGCAGCAGTGTCACAACTAGGACTCCCAGTTACCAAACTGGATCAGACCGCATGAGCTTGGAACGTAGACAGGACACCGAACGCCTCAGGAATTATCAAGTACAAGACCAACATTGTGTTGGACTATGGAGGAGTAAGGGAGAGCCAAGATCTCTTCATCCTCAACTATGGAAAGACAAAGTCATTCTAGGACTTCCTTGGCTCCGGGCCATCAACCCAGACATCAACTGGAAAGATGGGAGTGTAACAGTCACCCCATCAAACTATCGGTGGACCACTGGAGAACCACCAGACATATTGGAACAGCAGTACCTCCTATGGTACATGTACACGACAAAACAGCTCATATTAAGGATGAGCTATATGACACTTTCAAGACTTGGGCCCCTGAACAATGCGCCAAGTTCTTCAACACCACTGGAGGCATTCCCAAGTTTGTAATCAAGCAAACAACTATATCAACAATAATTGCACAAGACACAATAAAGCTGAAGACCATCATACCAGAGGCCTTCAAGGAATATCAAGACGTCTTCTCCGAGAAGACCACCAGTAAACTGCCACCCTCCCAACCCTATGACCACGCCATTGAACTCAAAGACTCGTTCATACCCACATGGGCTAAAGCATACCCGCTCAACCCAATTGAATGACAAGCTTGCAAGGAATTCATTGAAGAACACCTCAAAACTGGAAAATTCTCCCCCTCCAAGTTACTGCAGGCATCCCCATTCTTCTTTGTCAAGAAGAAAGAAGCCGGGAAATAAGACCCTGCCAAGACTATTGGTACCTGAATATCCACACCATCAAGAACGCCTATCCACTTCCCCTTATCTCTGATCTCATCAATAAACTCCAAGGATCATCAATCTTCACCAAATTCAACATATGATGGGGATATAACAACATCCTCATCAAACCAGAGGATCGATGGAAAGCTGCGTTCCTCACCCCACTTGGGCTGTTTGAACCAAATGTAATGTTCTTCAGAATGTGCAACTCCCCCACTACCTTCCAAGCCTTTATGGATGACCTCTTTGGAGACTACATTGCAGAAGGGTGGTTAGTAATCTATATGGACGACCTCTTGATCCACTCTTTGGACCAAGCTACCCACGACAAAAGGACTAGGAAAGTCCTCCAATGTTTCTGCAAATAGGAAATGTACCTGAAACTCGAGAAGTGTATCTTCTCTGCCGACGAAGTGGAATACCTTGGAATGATCATCGGGAAGAAAGGAATTGAAATGGACCCAGTAAAACTCAAGACCATCCAGGAATGGTCTCCACCGGATAGTGTAAAAGCCATCAGGTCATTCCTGGGCTTTTGCAATTTCTACAGGAAATTCATCCCATCCTTTTTGGATATCGCACGACCACTCTTGCACCTTACCAAGAAGACAACCCCATGGTCGTGGGATCCAAGACACAAAGAAGCCTTCTGGAACCTACAATTGGCCTTCACCTGGCAGCCAGTCCTAGCCTTCCCCAACACCTCCAAGCCATTCATCCTCATGACTGACGCCTCTCTTACAGTGTCCAGAGCTGTATTGATGCAGCAAAACACAAATGGAGACATGCAGCCATGCAGCCATGTGGCTACCTCTCCCAAACCTTCTCCCCGAAACAACCAAAGCTTCGATCCACTTAAAGGTCTAGACTAGGCTGCTTACTTATAATGAGAAGAGGGGATATGAGAGCTAATGCTCAAGAGTCTTATTCAGTGAAGCTATGGGGAAACTCCAAGAGAACTTGACTGAAGTTCTCTGGCAGCGACTTTGGCCTTTATATACTACTCATAATGTTTGTACATGATTGTATCGGATCTACCGATTACTACTGCATAGAGACTAACCCTAAGCCCTGGGCTGTGGATAGTGGAGATTAAATAAGTGAGGCAGAATGGAAGCATAACACGTGTGATGCGTGAGGCACATCAAATGGAAGAGAAGAAAAGAAGAGCATAGCCATGCACAGCACGGAGATTAAAAGAAGACTGTGCATGTGTAAGGGAGATCGTAGATCTCGTGAGAAAATAGATAAAGAGATAAGCGTCCTTTGTGATAAGATAATCACATGGCGCGATGAGATAAGATGTAAAAAGAAAAATATGCTAAGTCCATTGATTGAAAAGTACCATTCATAACACTCCCCTGCCGAACGAAACTATGACATCTTCAACCACAAACTTCTAGCCATCATCCACGGTCTGGAAGAATGGAGGCAGTACCTCCTAGGATCCCCATTCCCCGTGACAGTTCTTACTGACCATAAGAACATCACATACTTTAAAGAACCATGGAAACTCTCCCAAAGACAAGCCAGGTGGCTCCTCTTCCTCCAAGACTTCAATATGGAGTATTGCGCCCTACCTGGGGCACAAATGACTCCTGCAGATGCTTTATCCTGTTGAGACGACGTGGATACCTCTTTGGACAATGCCAACATCCAACTCCTCCCCTCCGACGCCTTCAACCACCAGATCAGAGCCATCAACATGGCTCTAGCAGACAAAATCGAGGAATCGTCTACCAGTGATCCCCTCGTTCTTCAAGCGGTCCACCAGATGGAAAAGGAGCTACCTCTATTCAACAGATCTCAAACCGAGGATTGGACCTTTGATGACAGACGACTCTATTACAAGAATCGTCTCTATGTGCCTGAACCCACCTGGCATGACCTTGTTACCACCGCTCACTGCTCCTTTGAAGGAGGGCATGATGGCCACCTGCGAACTATCACACTTCTGTCCAAGGATTATTGGTGGCCCAGCCTCTCCACCTATGCCTGGAAGTTCATTTCCGGATGTGCGGTCTGCCAGGCACACAAGGTCCTCACCCACCCCACCATCCCCGCCATCACCCCCCTTACATTTGAGGCCTCCCGCCCCTTCCAACACCTATCTGTGGACCTCATCACTGACCTTCCCCCAGTCAACAGATTCGACTCTGTCATGGTTGTGGTTGACCATGGCCTTAGTAAGGGGGTAATTCTCACTCCTTGCATGAAAACCATGGATGCCACTGGAATCGCCCAGCTATTTTTCAAACACATATTGAAACGATTCAGATTGCATGAATAAATTGTATCTGATCGAGGCCCCCGGTTTGCCTCAGCCTTCACAAGAGAGCTAGTGAGGCTACTCCAATACTATGTAGCCCTCTCCTCTGCCTACCATCCCCAAATAGACAGGGAAACTGAACGATACAACCAGGAACTAGAAACCTACCTCCGCATATTCTGCAAAGGACAACCTCACAAGTGGCTGGAACTACTCCCCATGGCTGAATTCGCCCACAATGCAGCGACACACTCCATCACTGGCAAATCCCCCTTCTCCCTGATCATGGGGTATGAACCACACTCCTACCCTCCACTTGGAAAAACCTTCCTTCCAGCTCTTGAGCAGCAACTCAATTTAATTGAGGATGCATGGAAGGAAGCTGAAGCCGCCCACAAACTTGCCCAACTACGCATGAAAGAACAAACCCTATCTCAGTTCAAACCATGGAAACTTGGAGACAAGGTCTGGCTAGAAACAAAAAACCTCAATCTCCAAGTCCCCTCCCAAAAACTCTCCGCCAAATGAACAGGCCCCTTTGAGATCATACAAGTCGTCTCCTCCATAGCATTCCAACTAAAACTATCCCCACAATGGAAGATCCACAACATGTTCCATGCCTCCCTTCTATCCTCCTATTGGGAAATCACGGAACATGGCCCCAACTTCCCACAGCCTCCTCCGGAACTAGTCAAAACAGAGGAAGATGATGAAATTGAGAAAATCATCAATCACCGAGACACTGCTACCAGAAGGCAGTACCTGATTCATTGGAAAGGCTATTCTGACTTGGAATGGACTTGGGAATCGGAGTCAAATCTGGGCAATGCCAAAGCAATGCTCAGGGAGTATAAAAACCATCAAAAAATATGAACTCCCCATGTCTCCTTCCCTCCAGTCACTTCTCATCACCCTATCCCATGTCTCACAAGCCCTCACCCAAGCCTACCTCCAGAAACAATACCTGGAACTTGATGTTCTTTGCCACATCACCAAACACTCCTGCTTCTGCTGGATAATCTTGTGTCCTTATCACCAGGATTATTAAACTCAAATGACCATACCCTTCTCTTCACGGCTGGACCGTTTATCCCCATTTGCCTGTCATCTCCTATATGCCACCATCCTCGAAGGGAACGCGGCCTACCAGGCACTGTGAACCCTACCCTACTTCTACACCAATGACACCCTTACCCAACTCTCAGTTCTTTTCCGGGTCTACTCCACCCTTTGAACCCTTTTTACTAGGACCACCTGGTGCCTGGCAAGTCCCCCTAACCCCTTCCAGACTGCCGCCGCCTGAGAATCCCCTTCCATCCTCACCCTTGAACAGTGCCTCCTTGAGGCATGAGAACTTACCCTTGACCTCTTATATGTCGAGGGACTCAACTTCGCTATTGCACTCCTCCCACTTCCCATCATCAATGTCACCATCACTCCCATCCTTCTTTCACTCTTGGAAAGTGAACAAACGGCTTTTTACTCAGATCTGCCCATACCCCCTGGATTACCCCATGAATGTTGAGCCGCAACCACCTTCCCCTCCACTGGGCCCCTCACCGTCAATATCTGCAGAAGTACGATCCCTGACAGAGACAATTCTAGCCCTAGAATCTCTCCTCAAGGAGAGGACTCTGACTCCACTCTTGTCCCCACCGTCCCCTCCAACCCCACCGTCATACCACCAAGTACAACCCCTACTCCTACCTCTTCCCATATTTCTACAAGGACCTTATGGAGAAGAAACACCATTATCTTCTCCGCCGGACTTGCCACTTCCCCCACCACCAGCAATGTTCGCTCCACACTGGGAACAACTCCAAAATGGCGCCCTGTCCCTTCCTCCCCTCCTATGGAGCTCATTTGTGTCCTCCCTCCAACCACACCAAGCACAAGCTTGGATGGTCATCCCCATTTCCTACAAAACATACCCTTTGCCACTACCATTCCCACAGGACCCGGCGACTCAGGTCCAACTATTCCAAACCACTGCTACACCTGTTGGTCTGTGGACCACCTCTGCCCCAACTGTCCCCACTATCGTTGTCCCACCTGTGGACAAACCGCCCCTGGACACCTGAACTACAAATGCCCTGAACTTCATTGCTCCCACTGCAACGTATAGGGTCACTCCCATGTCTTCTGCCCTTGAGCAGTGTCCCCCGACCCATTCGACATCATTGTGTGGGACCTATCCAACTATGAGGTCAACAAGGGAGATAGAAGTTCTTGAGATGGAACTTCAAGACTATGAGGAGGGTAATGTTACATCAACAACTGACACTTTTGTGTCAACCAATCCATGGGGGTTCTTCTGGTCTGGGATAGAGACTCGGCACATATAGGTGACATGCGGAAACCTAACAGCCTCGCTACACTGAGCTAGCTGCAGTCAAGGGTCCTGGACTCCAGCTACCAACTGCTAGGCACTGGTGGAGTCATGCGAGCAAGTCATCGTTGACCATGTTGAGACTTAAGAGATGATGGTGGAGTCTCGTCTAACAAGGGAGATGGTGGCGCAGTCCCATCTAGTAAGGGTGGATGGTTTCCAGAAGCTGATCACACTTCAAAGTGAAGGGGAAGGTTGATTACATGAAATAAGGTGTAGATCAAGATTAGAAGTACATTGCAGGAGAAGCCCTGGTATATATAGTAAGTGAGGAGTTTAGGGCAGGTCAAGGATAAATAAGGGAATGGGATATAAATGGGAAACAAGGCTGCACATAAAGAGAGCACAGCTGAGGAGGCATTGTCCTGATGTGAAATATAGATAGGGAGAAACCAGATCAGTGGGCAATGACCCACAGGCGATCAGAAGGAAAATGAAATAGGGGGCAATGAAGCTGCGCTTCATCGGGTAGGGTCGGAACAGCTAGAAGGCAGTGCTTGGAACACTGCCACTGACGAACTGTTCCCAGATCTCGGGTGAGATCCCCTCATCGTTGGAGATCATGTCCCACAAAGCTTGGGACTTGTGGAACAGGGAGAGGGAAGAGGGTGGGAGTGAGGAAAAAGGCAGGGGGTCCCAGATGTCTGTAACAGGTAATGTTACAGATGGACTGGACCCTCCCACTTTTTCTTCACTTCCTCCCTCCCCACCATCCTAGGCCCTATGGGACATGATCACCAATGATGAAGGGATCTCCCTGGAGATCTGGGACCAATTTGTAGGTGGCGATGTTCCGAGCATCACCTTCTAGAGGCCCTGTCCACTGCCCCTTCCTTTCTGAGTTCACCAGAACTCATTCCATTCTGTTCCGACCCTTTCCATTTCTTCCTGTCTTATTTGTTATACAGACATTGCCTCCTCGGCTGTGCTCTCTTACGCATGGCCTTGTACTTCCTACTATGGTCACTTTCCTGATATATCTATTACCAGCCCTAAAGGCCTTCTTCCCTATTTATACTGGGGCTTCTCCTGCGATGTATTTCCCTTAACCTTGATCTACACAATTCATCATGCTGATCAATCTTCCTTCTCGTTTCAAAGCCTTCAGCTTCTGGAAGCCATCTCGCTTGCATTAGATGGGACTGCATCACCATCTCCCTGTCCTAAGACAAGACCCTGTCATCGTCTCTTTATCTCTACACAGTTATAGAGACTTGCTCACATGACTCTGCCAGTGCCTAAGCAGTTGGTAGCTGGAGCCCGGTAGCCTTGACCACAGCTAGCTCGGTGTAGCTAGGGCTGTTAGGTTTCTGCACATCACCTATATGTGCTGAGTCTCCACCTCAGACCAGAAGAACCCCCGAGGATCAGTTAGTACGAAAGTGTTAGTTGTTGATGCCGTGGTTGGCGTAACAGTGGAGAGAGGGCAGAGAGCGGAAGTGAGGAAAAAGGTGGGGGGTCCCAGACATCTGTAACACCCACAGCCCAGGGCTTAGGGTTAGTACTTATGCAGTAGTAATCGGTAGATCTGATACAAACATGTACAATCACTATGAGTAGTATATAAAGGCCAAAGTTGCCACCAGAGAACTTCAGTCAAGTTCTCTTGGAGTTTTCCCATAGCTTCATTGAATAAGACTCTTGAGCATACACTCTCATATTCCCTCTTCTCTCATAAGTAAGCAGCCTAGTCTAGACCTTTAAGTGGGTTGAAGCTTTGGTTGTTTCACCGAGTACTATAAATTTAAAGTCAAAAACCTGTCCACATGAGTCATTGTTTTGAAATGGCTGCCATTTCATCATATCCTATTCATATGTTTTGACCCTTGGGTGGCTAGAAAGCAGGAATCAGGGCCATATTTCATACACTTATATGCTAGGGTAAGGATTGGGAAATATCATGTTTAGTGTAAAATGTCCAAACATGTGGACAGTTTTTTGAGCCACTGTATGTGCCAAGTCTCTGTCCTAGACCAGAAGAACCTCTGAGGATTGGTTGCCATGAAAGTGTCAGTTGTTGATGTCATTGTTGGTGTAACACCTTTACTTCAATTAACAGTCACTTAGAAGCTTGGCTAGGACATTGCAATGATGTCAAATCTCTTGCATACCTTCTTGTATACTTGTTGTGTGGTTCACTGCCATGGATAGATTCTCGCTCAACAAAGTCTTCATCAATACTCAGATTAAAGCAAGAAACTCCAGTCAAGCTGATGTGTAGTGGGTTGCCCCAAGAACTTGCCATCCTTCTCATCTACACACAAACACTCTCCAATTTGGAGGAACCTAATTATGATTACATGTGATGGATGTTGGCAGCTCTCTGTCCCAAAACACCAAACTCATCCATGGTCTCACATGATCTCAATCCCTGTGACTCTATCTTGCAGCTCTTACCACTACTGTCACATCCCAATGTTAGACCACAATGTCCAGACAGGTTGGACAACACTGGTACTCCTCTTCTGCCAGCTGCACAAAAGGTGCATATATCATCTGCCATCTCCAATGCTGCAGTTCCCCATGCCCTCCATAGTCACACATGGCAGTCCACAGCAGCTCAGTTGTCACCAGTGGGCCCAATGGCCAAGACACCCAAACAAAGGTATACAATTTTTCCATTGTCTTCCTTTTGCATATTTAATGCAATATATGTTACAATTGTTCATTTTCTTCCTCTTTGTTCTATGTCTTTCTTGTTATATTATCTAGTCAACTATTCAAGCCCTGTCAGCTATGTTTTCTTTTGCTATTCCATCTTGTTCCACTTTGTTCTGAAGCTTCCCAGAACGTTCCTTCTAGAATGTTCCCTTATATTACTTAATCATTCTATTGCCTTCCATTATCTTCCTTCCAATTAGTCATCCCTCTTTGACTAGCACTATATAAACCCATAGTCTCTCTTCTACTTTTCCCCATGCTAGTCTACCTTGTACTCCTAGTACTAATTCATCTCCTCTTGGCTCCCTCCGGACGTCTCTAAATCTTCACCTTACTTTTGAGTAGGCACTCTTGTCTTTGAAACCTTAGATCCTTGACTCAGCTACAACATTGGAATGCCTCCAACTCTCACCTGTAGATGTCTACAGGCCAAACTCTCAAACCCACAAGGTCTACACTTGTCCTTATCAAGGCCAAGCATAACAATATATAGAAGTTTGCAATCTAGCTGCTTGACTGTGACTATACCTAATGTGCTCATCTAAGCTAATGCATGTGTCTACTTGTTTCCAGGGTTCAGCAGGATCAATATGGATCAGGGATGTTGTTGGACTACAAGTTTTTTTTTAAATTGTTCTTACTTGTGTTCTGTACTGGTTTATCAACTGTAATTGACTTACAGCTGAGTACAGCCAACTAACTATCCTTATTGGCTGCAAATCGACTTTATTGGTTTGCCAACCAGAGCTGAGCTGATATGATTGGTCTGGCTATTGCATGTGACCAAACTACCACTTATAGCAGTTTCCGAAAGTCTGTGGAAAATGCATCAAAAACAGTCACACCTCAGAGACAGCCATAGAAGGACCCCAAAAGTCACTGACTGAGTAGCCTACAGCTGAATACGTGTCATTAGTTTTGCAAGCTGCTGCCATCCATGCCCGAATACTCCCACATTGTATCTCCTGACCTCAAAGCCCACATTCCCCTCTTGCATTGTGAAGACCATGGCATCCAACAGATCTATCAGATATTGGATGTCAAGAAGTCACTCATTTACAAGACACTCTTTTTGTACTCAAGATACAGGACTGTAACCAACCCAAACAAGTACTCTTGCACTACTGGTCACCCCCAAGTACTCACCTCAGCAGACATTGCTCTTATCTCTACCATCATTCAGTATTGGAGTACCATCTACCTCAACAAGGTTCAAAGTGAGCTTTGGGCTAAGCATCATAAGTATATTACATTCTCT
>JBBPLK010000554.1:0-10232 GCA_038089735.1 Exsudoporus frostii | reverse complement strand
TCTTGCAACTGTATGATGATGCCCAGTAGGCTTTCCCATGACATTGGGCCTCTCATTCTGTGGTGACGCTATCCTTGTGGAACTAAAATTTTGACCTCTCGGGCTCAAAAGCAAATTTCCAATGTCTTTAAATTCTGAGATTGGGCTACAGTCAGGACAAGAGTTGTGTGGTAAGCTTGACACAAGTTCCATCCCTAGCTAACGATTAGCATAGGATTCATGGCGTCACTGGTGTAAGTAATTTTTTAAACATGAACCTGATTGGCTTGTCAACGATGCCAGGTGGGTCAATGGAACAGGATGAGGCTGATTGGAACTGGAATCATTAGGTTGTTCGGATGTACACTTGGGCAGTCCATGTTTTATTTTTCGAGTTTTCCTCAAGACTTGAGGTCATTGAAGACCGTGGTGCGTAGTTTCGTTTGTATTTGTAGGACGATTCTGATTATAGGTGGCTGCTGGGTGTCGTCCCTTCTGTATGTTCGCGTTGACGTTGGTGACTGATAACAGATTCTCACGCTGTCTGATGGACTACTCAAGGGTGATGGATACTCTGCATACCATTTGCAATGTCAGAATTAATTGGAAACTCTTCACACTGTGTCATGGTGCGAGTACCATCTGTCCTCCGGAACTCCCGTGGTGAGTGTAGGTTTGGTGGATTCGTGGACTTGATGGCTAACCGGTTGTGGTCGGGAATGCTTGCGTAGGGAAATGATAGTGCGTAGAACCAGTCGGGTTTTCTCGAGGTATCCTAACCAAATGATTTTACCAGGCAGCCATGTTCAGCAGTGTAAGTTCTTATTGCACCCCAAGTCTACGTCGAGGCTCCTGACGCGCACATGTCAAGTATTTTGTGACTTCCGCGGTCCAATGGTGAATTTATATGTTTGTTCTCGACATGGTCAGCTCACATGAATAGTTTTTATGCTCATAGAATATGGATAAGTAAGTTCGGACATTTTCCTTTTCCTTTTACATGTTTCCTAACAGATGAAATTGGTATTAGTTAGTGAACGAAATGTGTTCCTGACATTTTTGATTGTGAGGACATGGTCGTTGTATTTGTACAACATTCTACTGAGGGAGGCATAGACAGCGACAGCATTGACGCAATTCGGTACGTGGTTCCAGTATGGCTGGGATAAATGAAGCCGAATTTCCCATCCATAGCGCTCGGAATGGGTTCGTGCTGTCCAGCTTCCTCAAAATTGCATGACAATACTGAGTCGCTTTCCCACTTCAAAAGTTTTCACATATGTAGTGTGCGTATATTCTGTCCTATCGTCTATCTGTATGAGCTGAGGCAATCTATTCAGCCTCGTTACCCGTAGTACAATGGTCCTCTCTTCTACCCCAGTACGTCTATGTGTCGTTTACTCACCGAATCATCCTCTAATCTTCACACCTTCACCATCAGTGGTCTCCACGTTCTGCGATTTTTGGAGCCATCTGCGACGTTTTGATAACGGGGTCCGTGTTTTTCTACCTTCGAGAAGGCCGTCGAAGAGTTCGGAGGTTCGTCGGTATTAAACCCTTTTCGCTGGAATTGTGGGGCGTAATTGATGAGCCAAATATGACCGTTAGGTCACGAAACTATCTTCGACACTTGACGATCGTATTTATCAACATGGGGCTCTTTACATGGTGAGCGAGTAATGTCTGACAGTCTGATGTCCAATCGCAACTTATCTTTCGCCGTTCTACTTCGTAGTCTCATTTCGGTTGGGTGGTGTCTGTTGGTACGTCTCGCACTTATGATCGTTGCGAGGGAACGAAGGTAATGAGCATGGGTGCAGTACGTCATACCAGGTGGAGATTATTTTCTTTCACTTCCGACAACCTTCATATGCAAAGGTGAGCCTTTCCACGTTGTGGATGATTTGAGCTCAATCCACGTAGCGTATACCAACTCGATGATGGCGGTGTAAGTAGTTTCAAGATGTGCTCCGCTTCTGAGCTGATATACACGTTCGAGACTAGGTTGAATGCGCGAAAATCGGTACGAGAGCGAGAACAGGAACTGATAGAAAATGGCCATAATCTTGCCACTATTGATATTAAGTAGGCTTCGGACGCTGTTTGGATTAAAATGCATAATCTAGGAATTGCCCTGGTGTTGGTGCATCTGTCCATGCCTGTAATTCTTAGAGATCATGATGTAAATAAATTTCGTTCTGGAGTTATGGCAATGCCCAGCTCTTGCTGGTCACGTCCTGGAACTGAATATTTGACCCACCAGCCCAACAAATATTGACCTTCTGAATTTCCGCTCGAGTGAACACTGTCACGTCCTCCCCTTCCGGTGGGCTGACGCACGCGTCCGAGATTAGGCTGAATATTTGCGCGAAGGTTGGTACCAGACCGAGAAAAAGAGGTCAGTGGCTACATCCTTGCTTGCATCGATATCAATCAGACTTTGCATTTAGAATGGACGATATGGCGATCGATAGGAGCTTCTGCACAGCCATGTTGTCACTTTCATGATTTCGCCGAAAACTGCCCAACGAACCCCGACAGACGGCGAGCGAGGAGCAGAGGGCAACGACACTGGCAGTCCAACACAGCCCGACGTTGTGAAGGATGTCGAGGAAGACAAAAGACAACATCCACAACGGCCGATTACCCAGGACGACCGCGGTGCTACGACTGTGCCAGCGTTGGTGTCCCCGTCGAACCAGAACCCATTGTGGGCAAGATCCAGATTTCAGTGTCTGCTGCGTCCGATCAACCATTGGGCACAGGCGAAGGGGAAATGGTCGAGGAACAGCCAGGGAGAGCCGATCGTGTAAGCAGCGAGGCATCGGAGCCCGCAATTGCCACGCAGGAAGCTTCTACAGAATTACCACCACCAGCCGAGGAACTCGCGGAGGTGAAGCGAGACGTCAGCGTGCCACCCGTGTAGCCCGACACGGAACCTGCGCCATCACACTCGCCCACATCCATGGTCCCCGAGTCGCCTGCCCCATCTTCGAATGCAGCCCTGTCTAGCGTGCGGCTTCCACCACTTTCTTACGTCGAGGGTCAGTCTCAGGAACGTCAACTCAATGTCACGGATGCGTTGAGCTATCTCGACGCTGTTAAGGTCCAATTCCAGGACCAGCCGGATGTGTACAATCAATTTTTGGATATCATGAAAGACTTTAAGAGTCAGCTGTGAGTGTGGTCGCTGACTCCTCGACGGATCAGATGCTCATGTTTCATATAGGATAGACACGCCAGGTGTGATCAGACGTGTCTCTCACCTCTTTAGTGGCCATCCGGCGCTCCTCCAAGAGTTCAACGCGTTCCTTCCAGTTAGTTACCGCATAGACTGCTCTACTACGGATCCACAGCAATTTACCATGATCACTGTTACTATACCCTCCGGAACGACGCTTTAGTCAACCCGCGACGAGCCAACTGGCCCAAGCGATTCACAAGATCTTGTTACTGTTGATACCAAGTAGGCTTCGGATACTGCTTGGACCAGAATAGATGATCTAGCAATTGTCCTGGTAATTGGGGCGTGGGGGCGTCATCTATGTAAATAAATTTCATTCTGCCATGAGTACCAACCCCCTGCTATGACGAATCTGATGTCCACCACACATCAGCTTGATTTGGCCGTCCGACATCAATTCGACCCATTTGCACTCATTCACATTTCCTGTAGAAGAAAAGCTGTGAACCGAATTTCAGCAACCTGGCGAATTTGTATGTTGACTCAGAGCGGCGGAGGGTTTGTGTTAACATAAGTAAGCACGCGATCGATAGCCCCCGTTGCAGTCTTCCTTGGCTGAGTGAATAGGATGATTGGACATCATATCGACGGGCAGTTGAAGTCCGCTACTCCACTTGTCATGTTTGGACATTTCTCGACAGCACTTCAGGCGTTTTCTCGGTACTGTCCTTGAATCCACGAGTCCTCTGTATCAAGGCAACTCAGCAATGTCCGAGGAACATTGCCCCACTGCTTCGCGAGAGTGGACTTACGCTCGGCACCCAGCCCCAACAGCATGCTGGTCAATTCGTCAGTCCTCGCTGCAGGGCAATGTATACCACTCACGCACAGGTTCACAACCTCCTTGTCGAACTAAACATCCATTATGTAGCGCAAAGCACGCACCTACTCGTTCCATTCCTTCCAACGTGGAGCCTCGGGAGAGGTCGCTTGGATAGATCTCACACGACTTATGTCACCCCTGAAGGCAGTGGGGGAGGTGTAGGATGTCAGCATGAGAGTCACTGAGTGCCCACACGAAGCTGTACTTGTACAGCGAATTGTCATCTGCGAGAGGGTAGAGAACGGCAGACTGACGGTATCTTTGAAGAGGATGTAGAATGGCTGACCACCCAGCTCCAATGCAACCGACTGTTACTGGCCCAGACAATGGACAAGTGCATAGACGAAAATAAGTTTTTTTATGAAGTATCTGAAGTTTGAGTTGCGCCCAACGTCATCTAGCTAGACTTACTAGTACCGATACCAGGCTGTCCTGTAACATAAGCCCCTTTTTATATTCTTTTGTCTGCAATTCTTGCTAAACGCACCGAAACATTTCAACAAGCCAATGAACTCGACGTCCTGAGAGGAAGCCGTTTCAGAACCGCTTGGGGATCACCCCAAACGGTGCGAGTAAATTGACCCAAGTCATCTAGGTAACCTGGTCTTTGCATGATAAACACTACCTCGACGCTCGCCGCTGTTGTCACTGGTGTGTGGAGTCGACCACCAGCGGACTGCCCTAGACTTATCCACCCAAATGTGTAACATATTAATTTCTAAATTAACTATGCCGCAAGCAAGAGTTGGATGGGTCATTGACCTAGTCATCGGTACATTCGTTAACGTCCGACCATCTATTAACTGACCTCTGCCAACCAGTGGTCAAATTGACCTTGACAACACTACATTGTTCGTCACGAGGCAGAGACGACGCTGGCACCAACATTATGATCGACCACGTCTGCCTCGACATTCGCACTCGCGCCCCCTGGGTCGCTAGGCCCAGACCGCACCTCCGTACCTGCACCCACACCTGCACTCGGGTCTGAATTCTCCTCTGATGCAGGCTTAGCATCCTCTCCCGCACTCGTGCCCATCCTCCGCTCAGGCAGCCACTCACCTGCCTCCACCTGTCTCGCCCACACTTGTTGCCTCTCCCTCAACTTCGTCTTCCTCTCCCCCATCATCACCTTCTCATCTTCGCTCAACGCGTGGAGCAAAAAGTCTTCTGTATGCGGGACGTAAAACAAGCGATACGTACGCACGCATACACGGATCTCCAGCGCGCCACGGGCAAGCACGTCGGGCGTCGTTGCCGTCACAGATGGTCGCATATTCCTGCAAGTACGTGTGCGTGTTAACGAGCGAGACCAAATGAACTACACTTCGAACTTCGACGTACTTTTTCAAAAACGGTCGTTGCAGTCTGGATATAGGAAGACCCTGGGCCGAGTCACCCTGACAACCATGCGTTTACTCGTACGACGACACACCAAACGAAAAAACCCACCGAAACATACGCGTCAATGTACGACTGCCATCGCTCAGCTAGAATCTCCGCGTCATAGGCTTTCGAGTCGTCTTTTGCCAACAACTGTATCGTCATCGTTTTCGTGTTCTGTATCTAGTTCCGCTTTCAGTACATTAATCGAGTAGTAGCATGAGGGACGACGCACCCAATCGATTCGGTATATGTTCTCGTCCGGACCCATGATGTTCTCTGCTAATCGCCGGCTATTCATCTGATCTTGCATTGTGGGCGACGACAATGCTCGGTCTCGTCTCAAAAGTTCAAGCAAATCGTGACACCGAGGGTCTGACAGCACGAGTTGCACCTGCTTGATAAACGCACTCAGCACCTTGTCAATCGTGAATATACGGTATGCGTCCTACGTCTCACAGTTGAGTCGACATGAAATTGAGTTGGAGGACGGAAACTAACCCGGTACCCAAACATAAACCGCATTTGTTCCTCGAACGCGTGTTGATCGATTTCGTTATCAAACAATCGTTCGCAAGACTCGAGTATGAGATCGTAATAGTGCTCTGCGTGTGCGATTCTTTCGTCCAGCTGGACGAACTGGGGTATTGTCGATGCCTTGATAATTTTGGAAGCCGCAGTGGCGGCAGTGCTCTCCGAGGGTTGGTTGGCCATCGACAGAGCAAGGTTCTTGAAAAATAAGAAACGGGAATACAACACCTAACAGAACCGGCTCATCAGTCCCCATGTTGAGCAACGCCGCACACTCAACTTGCCTCGAGTAATCGCAATAGCACATAATATATGTTGTTACCGAAAAAGACGTGTTTTCGTGACGCGAGTCTTGATGGCGAAGTGCCCTCACCTTCGGCTTTCCCTTCCTCCACTCCCTCGACTTGCATCGTGTCAGGCGGCGTTGGCGATACAGGTCGAGATGGAACAGGTGAGGTCCCATCTTGGGCACGCGTCTTCCGGCTGGTCGATTTGGCTTGCTCACTCTTCAATAACTTCTTTCTCAAATCACCACTCGAAGAGGCACCACCCGCCTTGCGACCTCGGTTCCCTCCCGTACGCGATGAGCTCCCGCTCACTGCACTCGCCGTTTCAACGTCGTCAGCAACGCTGCTTGCATCATCTCCACCTTCCCCGTCAACCACCTCTTGCACAACGAACGCCCGATTAAATGCCTCGTGGTCGAGGACAAAAAAGAGCGGAATGAAACTCCTCAGGAACGCCTCGACTCGCTTGCGATCCACGCCATTAATCTGGCCTTGCGTCCGATCCAACAGCGACAACGTCAACTTGATGACGTCTTGCAGTACGCCCATGTCTTCGATATCATACGCCAACTGATGTCTCGGTCGCGCGCGTGCAAACAACGGGTCAATGTACGACGCCCGCTTGTCCATTTGCTCATCCCGCACCGCCTCGATCTGTGAGACGAATGCACGGGCGGTGATCGCTTTTTTATCCATCGTCTTGAAGTTGATGGCTTGGTGGTCGAGCGACTTGTGATAGTTCCGCGCATCGACTTCGCGCCATATCTTGTTCCATTCCCTTTGTGCCCGTTTCCACTCTTCCTCTTTCTCCTTGAGCCGCATGAGCACGACGGGAATGGCGACTGCTGGGGTATCCTGCATTGCCTGGAGCACATCCAAACCGGCTTCTCGACCGTATATTTTCTTGATGACACGCTGGTGTATGCTCTTCCCAGATCCACCCAGGTTGGGCTTCAGCTTGAACACGGCACGTTCTTCAGGAGAGAGTTGGGCAATCTTGTTGTTAATTGGTTCGAGCATCCCAATCGTGCGAACGATCGCTTCAATGTGAAAGTCGTATTCATGCCGCTCTTCTTCCGAACGATGGAGGGCTTCTTCGTAGACGTTCTTCTTGTGAGCGATAAATCCCGAATCTTCGCTCGACCACGTGGGATGAGAGACCCACTCATCGTTCAAAACCGACTTGCACATCTCGTCACGCCCCGAACAGGTCACGTGAGCTTCCTATGCACGTGAACCACGATGGTCAGCAATCCCGTTCACTGCAAGGGATATATACGTACGGTGATTGGCATGCGCCTGTAGCTGCCCAGCTGCAATCCAGTATTGATTCGACCCGGTCTCAGAGGCATGTTGGGCGCACTCTGACCCTGTGCACGCGCCCACGATTGTTGTTGTTGTTGCTCTTCTAACAACCATCTCCCCCTCTCTCTCCTATCATCCCAGCCGAGAATCTCTCTAAACTGGCGCATGAGTTCACCATCTCCGAGGAAGTTCCGTGCCTCGCGGACGAGGCGGGCCGTATCAATTAGCTCTTGGGTGAACAAATTGACGAGGCGCAAGAACTCATTGAACGCGTCGCGATTGTTGATCGCTCGTTTGACCCGGTCGAAAAAGTGTGTTTCGTCAGGATTTGGCGCAGGGACAGAGGAGGCAGCAAATTGTTGTTCTTGTGTCTGCTGCAGTTGCACCTGACGAAGCGAGGGGAAGCCTGGAGATGGAACTCGCTCCACGCCATTGGTGGTACCGTTGACGGCCAAGGTTGCCTGTTTGGGCTTTGCTCAGCGTCAGCACCTCGGGGGAAAGTAGGGGAAAACAAAGACGTACACGCTGAGTAGGTGCAGTCTTGGGGGCTATCTCTCTTTCACGCTCGCGTTCGTTCACTTTCCGCTTTCGCTTCTGGGGGACAGTAGCTGCTTCCGCGGCTGCAGCGAGGGAGACCTCGGGTCTACGCCGTGTCGATCTGTCCAGAGGCGTGTTCGATCTCGTGCGCCTGGCTTCTGTAGGAGCGGCAAGGAGGCTATCCTCCATGTCATCAAAGAATGCCTGGCTCTTCTCAGGCATGAAGATTCGAAAATCAGAACGCAAATCGGGATCATCTTTGAACAGTCGAGCGATTTCGGCGGACACTTCCCTCTGGATGAAATACACCATTTAGTGGTCTATAAGTGGGCGCAAAATGGACTTGCCTCATCGACAGCGTCAGCCATGTTATGATACCTGCCTAGTATCTCGAGGAAACGACGGTATGTCGCTTCGTCACATCGCTGTTTGATTTTCTGTACGTATTGCACTGCCGGTTCGATGGATACACTGTCCAACCCCACGCCATACACGCTCGGATCAGGTGGAAGGAGGTTAGATGGGCCAACAGCTGGTCCGTCGAGACGAGGAAAAGAAGAACCCTGTGGAGCGCTTGGGGCAGTTGGCTCGTCGCGGGTTGACTGAAGCGTCGTTCCGGAAGGCGTAGTAACAGTTATCATAGTAGACTGTTGCGGATCCGTCGAGCAGTCTATGCGGTAACCCACCGGAAGGAACGTGTTGAACCCTTGGATGAGCGCCGGATGGCCACTAAAGAGGTGAGAGACACGTCTGATCACACCTGGCGTGTCTATCCTATATGAAACATGAGCATCTGATCCGTCGAGGAGCCAGCGACCACACTCACAGCTGACTCTTAAAGTCTTTCATGATGTCCAAAAATTGATTGTACACATCCGGCTGGTCCTGGAATTGGACCTTAACAGCGTCGAGATAGCTCAACGCATCCGTGACATTGAGTTGACGTTCCTGAGACTGGCCCTCGACGTAAGAAAGTGGTGGAAGCCGCATGCTAGACAGGGCTGCATTCGAAGATGGGGCAGACGACTCGGGGACCATGGATGTGGGCGAGTGTGATGGTGCAGGTTCCGTGTTGGGTGGCACGCTGACGTCTCCCTTCACCTCCGCGAGTTCCTCGACTGGTGGTGGTAACTCTGTAGAATCTGCCTGTGTGGAAATTGCGGGCTCAGATGCCTCACTGCTTATACGATCGGCTCTCCCTGGCTGTTCCTCCACCATTTCCCCATCGGCTACGTCCATCGCCACGTCCTGCTCAGCTGTGACCAATGGCTGATCGGACGCACCAGACGCTGAAGTCTGGATCTCGCCCACAATGGGTTCTGGGCTCGACGGGGACACCAACGCTGGCACGGCCGCAACGCCGCCGTCGTCCTGGGCGAGTGATTCGGTGGTACTCGGCTGTTGTGGATGTTGTCTTTCGTCTTCCTCAATGTCCATCGCGACGTCGGGCTGTGTTGGACTGCCAGTGTCGTTGCCCTCTGCTTCTCGCTCGCCGTCCATTTTTGGGGTTCGTTCAATGAGCAGTTTCAACGAAATCCTGAAAATGACAGCGACGACGTTCGATCACACGGGCGGCTGTGCAGAAGCGCGGAGATGACGTGTTCTCACGCTGTTTTATTCTTGTCGAAAAAAGGAGGCCAAGTGTTGGGCATATGGTGTAGCTGGTTATCACATCCGCTTAGCATGGCGCTGGGTGCGGGGGGTCTCCGGTTCGAGTCCGGATTTGTCCACTTTTTTTTTATCATTCTTTCTTGCTGGCAATATGGACCACCCATTGACAAGTATTACGAGATTGGGACGCGTGTATCAGCTTAGAAGGAGAGGGCAAACATGTTCACTGAAATTCAGAATGTATATTCTTCGGAAGCCGTCAATGTTGGGCTGTTGAAGTCAAATATTCAGTTCTAGTCCCTGACCAGCAAGAACTAGGCACGAAATCCCTAGATTATGTATTTCAATCCAAACAGTATTCGAAGCCTACTCAGTGATATCGATAGTAGCAAGATTATGGCCATTGTCTATCATTTCCTGTTCTTGCTCTCGTACTGATTTTCGCGCATTCAACCTAGTCTCGAACATGTGTATCAGCTCAGAAGCGGAGCACATCTTGAAACTACTTACACCGCCATCATCGAGTTGGTAT
>JBBPLK010000553.1:0-10244 GCA_038089735.1 Exsudoporus frostii | reverse complement strand
CAGTCCCTCTGGATTTCCTCTTCACAAGCTGGACCTTAAGAATGGTGCACCACTCATGCTGTTGCACAATCTGGATCCTACACATGGTCTCTGCAATGGTACTCGCTTGAGGCTACTCAGGTCCACTTGCCGAATTCTAGAATGCTGTGTGTTAAGTGAGAATGGTGCTGACAATGTGGTCTTCATTCCTCGCATGGCTCTTGACTCTGGTGTAGAAGATTCTCCTGCTCCTTTTCGTCGCTTGCAATTTCCTGTGCATCTGGCATATGCAATGACTATCAACAAGTTACAAGATCAAACTGTAAAGCATGTTGGTTTAAATCTGAGTTCTCCTGTTTTCTCCCATGGACAGCTTTATGTAGCACTTTCATGTTGCACTCATCCCAGAAACATCAAAGTTCTATTTCCTGATGATTAAGAAAATACCAAAGCCACTAATGTAGTTTGAACTGAAGTATTTAGAAATTTGGATATTTAATATAATGGTCATCTCATTGTTTCTCTATTACTGCCAATAAACAAAACATGAGTGAACTCAGACTCAAAAAAACTCAGATGATTGTGCCAAAGGCACAATAGTATGAATTAACTCTAACTAGTGATTCTGCAGCCTGGCCCGGCCCAAAAGCCCCAGCTTAGGGGGCTAGTGGCTTCACGAAATCACAAGCCAGGCTCCAGGACTTTAAAGCCCCTAAAGATGGCCCAGCTCGGCTTGAAAGCCCGAGCTTAGGCCTAGGCCACGGCTTGACATAAGGTGCTACCAAAACACTCAGTACAAGATAAAATATAGTATGTAGACTCGAAAATAAGCTATTTATTAATACTACCATCCCACTCATCCTCAGTCTCCCCATCATCATCGCCAGAATCTTGCTTATCATGCACCTCGGGAGCGAGCAAAGGATCCTCTGAGTCTTGAACCAGGACACTCGACCTTGTACTACACTTCAAGAACTAAAGGGCTTCCACAACATCAGCCTTGAGATGGTTGCAGCACTTGGTGATGGTTATCCCCACAGATGAAAATGCACATTCTGATGATACGGAACTAGCCATGATGGGGAGAAAGTCACGCACTAGGGATCCCCACACTGGATATCATGCAGAATGTATTCCCCACCACTGCACAATGGTGGTGTCACCGAGATGTTCCCACATATTAAGGTAGTTGTGGAAACCTTGCAGCCATGGGCGTGTGGGATCACCACCACGCTTGCTGCTCTGGTTCCAGCTGATTGTGTCCTCATTCTCGCCATCACTCTCGTCGTCGATATCGGATCCCAAAAGGGCATCGAGTTTGGGGTTGTGTGTTGTGATGTGACGTTTATGGTCCATGGGCTGTGGAGCATTGGTGTCAGAGTTGTACATCACATAATAATGTTCCTTGTACTGTTGGATTTGTTAATGGAGAACATGATTGAGAAAAAAATAACTTACAATTAATTTGGCATGCTTCATTGCTTCATTTGCAAGCTGTTCGCCCCAATTGGCACAGATGTAGTCGAGCTTTTGATGAGGATCAAGAACTATAGAAAGAAAGCAGGTGTCAGATAGGTATGACATATTGCAAGACCACTTACTCATTGCTATGATATGCGCATCAGACATCGCCATACACTCATAGTAGTGGGATATTTTTTGTACCCCTGCTTCAAGCGTGGCACTGAATTTTGTGAACTTCTTGCTCTTTGCATGCGATGACCATGCTTTGTGTAGCATCTCCAAAGCTGGGAGGGCTGTGTGTAGTGTAGGTCCCTACTCTGTCGAGAACACATGTTGAGCATTCTCTGCAAACTCATCTAAATGGCATCACGTCAGTGTGCAATGAAAGAAAAAATAACAATGATATACCACAAGAAGGGCTAGAAGAAGATGGACTTGGTCCCACTCCTCTTCTGATAACTGGAGCCCCAGGACTTTGTGGCACTTCTCTGGATTGTTCCCACAATTTTTGAATGCAAGCTGTTCAATAAAAGTGTTGACATCCTATATTAATATCAGCAAGTGTAAGCACACAAACATCATCAAATATAATTACCTCTTTGAGTTCGAGTGCATGACTGAGCATGTTGAATGTAGAGGACCATTGCACTTTCATATCAAGGATGAGTTGCAATGGGGGGGAGCATGTCTGAATGGTCTTGAATAATTCTTTGTGCTGTGCTGATGAATGAGCCTAAGAAGAATACCTGTCAGTGTCTCAGCAAATCCAATTACATGTAAGAGTACCTACCTTGACAGAGATGGCACAAACAAGGCCAATCAGGTCTCGATCCTCACCATTGCTCGAGACAATAATGTTGGCATCAGGTGAGGAGGGATTGTAATGTTTTGATGTGTTATATATTGCAAGGAATGTCTGCATTGCAAGATTGATGACATGGGCCATACAGCTTGATAGACACATGTAATAATCAGCAGTTGCCAGCTATTATGATCAGGACCAACTTACCGTAATCATTGCTTCCCCCCATCAAAGGGCTTACCCATCTCGGAAGTCAGAAGACATGCAAACTCTGTCATCATTGTGTCATTGTTACTTGCATTGTCACTTGTGAGATATCCAATCTAATTTGATGGTAAGGAGAAGCAAGCGGACAGTATAAGTTATCATATAACTAGCAGATCACACACCCTATGAGTTATACCCAGGCATTTGACAGCTTTATACAGTGCCTGCCTAAGACAGACCCCATTGTGTGCATTGTTGAGCTGGATGAATGCAATAAGGCCTGTGCAAAGGATCCACATGTGGGGCATGTTCTCTTCAATCCATGATGCAGTGACAGCAAAGTAACTGTCACAGTTTGAGGCTTGCCATGCATCACAGGTGAGGTTGATTTGTCCTTGAACATTTTGGCCCTATTGTACTATGTTAGTTGGGTAATGTGTAAGGATATGTGTATGTACCGATAATTTATTTTTGAGTGAGAGGAAGTCAACCTTGAATTTCTTGATAATGAGCTCGTGCATCATAGTATGACCAGGCACCTTGATCCTGTTGGGAGCGTGTGAGACAATGTCAAGCAATCTTTGGAATATCGGATGCTCCATGCAATGAATAGGCTGTAGCATTGTTTGTTAGTGAGTTAATTGCGATTGGTGAAATCACTTACCTGGTCCGTTGCAACAAGCCACTCAAGAGCAGCATTGTGAAATGCAAACTCTGAATATTGAACAATTGTGCCTGCCGGTACAAGATGACTGTCAAGGGAAGGTTGCCTACTGATCCTGGTGCCAGACAAGGTGGTGTTGCGCTGATGAGCTTCTTCATCTCAGCAGTGTTTGGTGTCCACGGGTAACATAGATGTGAACCCATTGTCAGCAGCCCACTTCCAATACATTTCCTCATGGGCTGCTTGCTGGTGACGCCACAACATAGTTGTTTGGTCGACGATAGCGACACGCTTTTTGAGTTGTTTGCTAGTACATAGACGGTTAATGAAAGTTTGATAATGCAAAGAAAAGGTAACACACCTGCAAGTGTTACAATCTTGAACCTTCTTGTTGTCCAAGTTAAGGTACGGAGCAGAGAAGTGTGCGTCGACGTCTTGAATACATTCAGCCCGTCCCCTCTTGGTTGGCTCATCTATGACAATGACTTGGATGTCCTTGAGCAGGCCATCAGATCCAGTAGTAGAAGTCCCATCACAAGCAGGTCCATTGGCCTGTGACACTGTGTGATCCTTCTGAAGCCCTACGAAATGTTGGGAGTAATTAGTATACAGTTGCTGCGAACTCACTTTTTTTCTTTTTGGGTGGGCTCTCAGCATTGGATTCAGTGTTGGATATGGCAGCATCAATGTCGAGGACTTTCCGAGTCTGTTTTGGGCCAGCCTCACCAGCAGGTGCTGGTGTATTGTCACCTTCAGGTGGCCACATTGCTACCTGAGCTTTGCAGTGGGAGGAAAGCTCCAAATTGGCAGCATTCTTGGCACATGTTACACATGCAAATGGTACAGCTGTACGTTTGGGCCAGCAAGGCTGTTCAGTGTCAGACATATTCCCTGTAATAATGTAATAAGCAAACGAATGGGATTGGCAGACAAAATGAAATTTTCATATCCACATACCATTTATAGTTATCGGCTCTTGCCGGTAACAAGAACACACAGCTTCAGGGCTTCTGGGGCCTGGCTCAGCTCAGCTCATGGCTTCTCAAAATGGCAAGCCAGGCTCCAAGCTCCACCAAGCCCCTAATGCAGCCTGGCTCAGCCAAGCTTTTTGGGGCCCGGCTTGATCAGCTCAAGGCTTTCAGGCTGGGCCACAGAATCACTAACTCTAACCAACAAAACTCAGATGATTGTGCCAAAGGCACAACAGTATGAATTAACTCTAACCAACAAAACTTGGATGATTGTGCCGAAGGCACAACAGCTCGGGTGAATGTGCTAGTGACTGTTTACTGGTCGTCGCAACAACTTGAAGGCCACATCATAATAAGAACAAGCGCCAGAGACGAGAGGCAGTGTGCGATTAAACCATATCGAGAATAAAAAAACGTGCTGATGGAACAAATTTGCGCACCACCAGTAAACCGAAACTTGTTGTTCTTCCACTCTTCCAAGCCGACAACTGTGTACCATTGGTGAGGATGTCGTCGACGAACACTGGTATGTAGCAACTCCGAGGTGTGATCGAGCAATGCTGACGATTCAGTAAGACCAAATGATAGTACTTGACACTGGTAGCTCTGGCGACGTATACGCAGTTGCATTCCATCCCGACGGAAAGCATGTCTTGGGTGGAGGCAATGATGGGATTCGACAATGGAGACTTTCAGACGGTCGAGAGGTCAGAAAGCAAACAGAAATGGAGTTGCGCGCCATTTGTGTGTCGAAGGATCACCATTGGCTGGTCTGTGGCACTTCCAATGGAGCAAGTGTGTGGGAAGGAGAGATGCATGAGAATGTCATCACTGTGGAGGGCGGAAACGATGTGTGGGCCGTGGATGTCTCCCCAGATTCGACGAGGTTTGCCACGGGGACTAACAAATCCGAAGTGAGTATTTGGACCATAACGAAGGGGGAGAGACTCGTTGGGCCACTCCAGCATGACAAGTATGTCACTGGAACCAAGTTCTCTCCCAATGGCGAGCAGATCGCCACTACCTGTTCGAGAGGCTCTATCCGTGTTTTTAACGGTCACAACGGCGATGAGCTCATCACCATCGACACTACCACACCCCGACTCGCTGCAACCACCCCGCTTGCGTGGTCAAGCAATGGTCAGAAAATCTTCGCCACATCCGATAACGACAAGATCAGCTCGTTTGACGTGTCCACTGGGTCCCAGCTCGCCGAATTGCAGTTTCCCGGTCACAACTACGGTGGACACTCCCTCGCTCTGGCCCCCAATTGCAAATTCATCGTCACCTTCGCGGACCAATCCAACTTGTTCCTGGACGCATCGACGCTGGCGCGGACTGGCCCTGCCGTCAAGGACAGTAGTAGATACATACGGTCAATCGCCCTTTCCCATGACAACAGTTACCTCGCGACCGGACAAGTTGACGGGAAAATTGTGATTCGCAATCTCAGTCAGATCCTCCCGGACTTGTATGGTCCCTTTCACGTACGCATTTGTGCCTTTATAGTCCCCGCATGTTGTATCGACAAACCGTGTAGGTACAACAAGGCGAACAACCTTCAACATCGGATGGCCACGACGACAAACCACCTGACTCCGATCCCGTAAGATTGTATGATTCCGTCACTAAAAGATTCGTGCTGACTTCGTCGCTGTATACGACAGGATAAACTTGTGAAATCTGGTCCGTCCGTGGGACACAACGAAGACGGCGATGATCTGCTCGAGGTATCAGTTCGTTCGCTCTGCACTCAAGGCGGGTTCTCATAATGGTATAGGCCAACGTGCGGTCGGGCACGCCTGTTCACGAATTTAACTACGACGAGGTTAGTGGCGAGGTTAGTAGTTGTTACATTCTTATCTTGCTTCCGTATTGACGCTGCCGGAGTCACTATCCCCGACCCCCTCTTCCGATCCTTGTGAGGACGAGGCACCGCCGCTCAGGCCACCCCATTCTGTTCTAGAGTTAGACACCCTACCAGTGCCCTCCACTTCAGAGGCACGTCGAGAGGAAAATGTCCATACTATCCCACCCAAAGACACCCCGGTGTTCAAGAGATGGCTACAGACGAGGTTCAGGAAGGGTAACAAAGACCTGGCTTCGCACAAGCCCGATCGACTTTCCGGAAAGTCGCGCCAGCCTGCTGAGCATCAATCTCCTTCCCACTTACCAGTGAGAGTGGATGCCACAAATGCAAATGAGGGACCTTCGTGGATGGCTGCAGGTAAGCGTAAGCGAGTGAGTGTTTTTCCTTGATAGACGACCGGATGTGGTGTATCTAACATATCCATATCGTAGCGAGCGGTCGCAAAAACCATCCGACGGCCACAGGTTCGTTGTTCCCCGGATCTGTATCCAGGGACTCATCACACGTTACAGGATAAACCACGTAGCAAGGCTACTATTCCTAAGAAGTCGAACGAAAATGCTTCTCGTAGCGGACAAGGTGCTGCGGATGCAAAGACCACTACTCCCAATGATCGGAACGAAGACGCTTCTCGTGGCGGACAAGGTACTGTGGATGCAAGGGAAGTTGAACCAGTGCGTCTCTTTCTGGTGATTAGGGACCTCGTCGCGTCAGCTCACGTCCTATTAGACGCAACAAGCGACTAATCCATCGCAACCCTCGACCGCGGGGATCCATCTAACAGTGCGCATTACTTTCCTTTCACCTACGTTGTTGGACTCACAATGCATCAGCATCAGGAAGAATCAGGGTATGGCACCCTCAGGTTTTCGATCAGATATCCCATCTGGTTGTTGTATTTTCGCTCAGGTACACATGAGATGGATTGATTCAGGTGATTTATGGGAATACACGTAGCTACTAGGTTAGGACCTGAATGATTATGAAAAACTGAAAAATGCCGATGACTGCGTTGGAATGTCACGCAAACAGACTTTTGGCAAGGAAACCAAGCCTCTCAATGTTCGCTTTTGTGCATAGGAATTAGATCCTTGAAACGACTTTCTCAACTTTGTTCGCCTCGTGGCCTCCAAGACCGTTCGCAACCTCTATCCGGATCAATGCATCTGAATCTCGAGACAGTTGGCAACACTGGCTCATCCTCGTCGATGTACACCATCGCCGTCGCGCCGTCTCTGAATTTCAGCGACAGGTTCGTTAGCATCAAGACCCGATACGTCTCCTCAAAGTGTCAACACCCTAATTGTGGTACCGAGGACGAAGACCCGGTGTCAATTTGTCTCAGAGGCATGCAGGTCGACCCGGATTCGGAGACTATTTAAGGTGGATGCAGTGCAGGGGTTCTTGAAGAGTCCGAGTCTGGAGGGGTTCGATATCGGGGACGAGAAGGGTGAGGGTGGAAATGAGACATTACCGACCGTTTTACTGGCTCGAGGGTGATGTCACCCGACTCCGTGCTGTCCATTTCCCGAGCGTTCATGTCGGACGATCCCGATGGAGGCGTAACACCTGTCTAAGCGCAATGTCTTGAGCTACCACACCCGCGGCGCTATATATTGGGAACACCGTTCTCCATTTACTAGTTCTTTATGCTGTTTAGCGAGTTTGGGGTTTTGTAACTAGGTATGGAAGATGCGTCATTTCATGCAACGTTTTTGAAATGCTGATAAAAAAATGTTATCACGAACCGTACGCGTGAGCATTTGAATGCAAAACGGCGTATGCACGATAGGGAGGTGGTTTCCCTCACGGTTTTGCACTTTTAAAGCGACTTGTGTCGAGCGCTCAAACGTTGGTCGCCGATGTTGACTGTCGTCGCAACGAGGTCATAGCTGGGATCCAGGTAAGAATAAGCAACACAGACACGAGGGAGTGTGCGAAGCACTCTATACCCTCTGGGGAGATGTTGCCCCGGGACAGCGGGAACCTACAAGGCGAAGTAGGAGACAACGGAAACTGAGTATTTGAAGCGTCTTGAACTCTTCAGTGCACATCTTGAGAAGGAGCAGGAGGAAACGACTTGCAAAATGTAGGATACATTCTACGTGCCACTATCTGCGCGGTATATCTACGGTTGGACGGATGCGGAATGTAAACTGGTCGTAAATGGAGTCCCGCAGCGTAGACAAACAATCAGACTGCGCTTGGAAAAGACGAAAGGTGTCGCTGATACTCAGTGACTGTTCACTGATCGTCGCAACAACTTGAAGGTCACATGGTAGTAAGAACAAGCGCCAGAGAAGAGGCAGTGTGCGAACAGACTATATTGAGAATGGGGAAACGTGTTTATGGACTAAATTTGCGCACCACCAGTAAATCGACACGCCTGCCTTTCCACTCTTCCAAACCGACCCGACAACTGCGTACCATTGGTGAGGATGTCGTCGACGAACACCGGTACGTAGCAGCTCCGGGGTGTGATCGAGCAATGCTGACGATTCAGTAAGACCAAGCGATAGTACTTGACGCTGGTGGGTTAAGTGTTGTATATGCAGTCGTGTTCCACCCCAATGGAAAGCATCTCTTGGGCGGAGGCGATGATGGGATTCGACGATTGCAACTTTCAGATGGTCAAGAAGTGGGAAGGCAAACGGAAATGAGGGTGTACGCCATTTCTGTGTCAAAAGATAGCAAGTGGATAGCATGTGGGACTTCGAAGGGGGCAAGTGTATGGGACAGCGAGATGAATGAAAAGCTCATCACCGTAGAGGGCGGAAATGATGTGTGGGCCGTGGACGTCTCCCCAGATTCCACGAGGTTGGCCACGGGGACTGACAGATTTGAAGCGAGCATTTGGAGCATCACAGCTGCTGAGGAGAGACTCATCGGCCCACTCCAGCATGACGAACAAGTCACCGGGACCAGGTTCTCCCCAAATGGCGAGCAGATCGCCACTGCATGCTACCGGGGTTCCCGCATCCGCGTTTTCGACAGTCGCAGCGGCGACGAGTTCATCACCATCGACACCACCACACCCCAAGCCGTTGCGACCACTCCGCTTGCATGGTCAAGCGATGGTCGTCGAATCTTTGCCGCATCCAAGGACAGCAAGATCAGGTCGTTTGAGGCATCCACTGGGGCCCAGCTCACCGAATTGCAAATTCCCAGTCTTGTCTACTCCCTCGCTCTGGCACCCAATTGCAAATTCATTGCCACCTTCACAAGCCGATCCATCTGGTTCCTGGACGCATCGACGCTGACTCAGACCGGCCCTGTCGTCGAGGACAACGAAGAGATATGTTCGATCGCCATCTCCCAGGACAGTAGCTATGTTGCGACTGGACAATTTGACGGAAAAATCACCATTCGCAAACTGAGTCAGATCCTCCCGGACTTGTACGGTCCCTTTCACGTACGTATAATCCCCGCATGTTGGACAAGACATTGACAAACTGTGTAGGTGTCTACGCCTCAAGTACAACAAGACGAACAAACTTCGACATCAGATGGCCACGGCGACAAACCACCTCACTCCGATCCCGTAAGATTGTATGATTCCGTCACTCAAAGATTCGCGCTGACTTCGTCACTGTATATGACAGAATAAATCTGTGAAATCTGGTCCGTCCGAGGGACACGGCGAAGACGGCGATGATCTGCTCGAGGTATCAGTTTGTTTATCTTCCCCTCGAAGTGAGTTCTCACCATGGCGTAGACCGACGTGCGGGCGGGCACGCCCGTTCGTGAGTTCAACTATGACGAGGTTAGTGACAAGGTTGGTAACTGTTACAGTATTTTCTCTTGCTTCCGTATTGACGTTGCCGCAGTCACTATCCCCGGCCCTCTCTTCCGATCCTCGCGAGGACGAAGCACCGCCACCAGGCCAATCACATGTTATATCACAGTTAGATGTCCCGCCAGTGCTTTCCACTTCAGAGACTCGTCCAGAGGGCAATATCGACACTGTCGAGTCACCCAGGGGCCGTTCGACATTGAAAAAATGGCGACAGAGAATGGGTGTCAAGGACCTGGGTTTGCATAAGCCAGGTCGACTGTCCAGAAAGTCGCGCGAGCCTCCCGATCCCCCCGCAAGAGTGGATGACAGGCAAGAAGGACCTTCGACGATGGCTGTGAGTACTTTTCCTTGATGGACAGAATGCGGTGTGTTAAAGATATCATATCTTAGGCTGCGCGCAACAAAATCGTTAAATGGCGAACGGTTCGTTGTTCCTCGAATTTGTATGCGAGGACCTATCACACGTTACAGCATACATCACACGGCAAGAC
>JBBPLK010000549.1:0-10361 GCA_038089735.1 Exsudoporus frostii | reverse complement strand
AGTTCACAGTCCCGCTGGTCAGAGAAGGATGGTTGTTTCAACTATCGCAAATTTTATTACATTATTCAAGACGTGATCAATGAATGTGAAGATGTCAAGTGGAAGGAGGGATTATTGAAATATTACAACATGTATGTCGCTCATTGGATATGACAATTGCACTAACCACTTTCATACCAGGCTTTTCTTCAGGAATGAAGATGGCCATGCAGGTGACTTTATGGCTATGGACAGTGAGTCAGCACTGACATCGAAATCTGGAGGATTCCACAATTGCATGTGCTGCCCACATCATCTACCCACCGCCTGCCATCCCCCAGGTCATCAATCCTACACCTCTGCCAACTTCACCAGCCTCTACCACACATCACAAGGCTACCATGGCAGCAGTACAAGAACCCTCTTCTAAACCATTTCAGGAGCAACCCCTGTCTCCTTTTGTTCCTGCACAAGCACACTGTGACCCCATTCCAACTACAATCACCCCTATGGATCATTCCAGTGACCTGTCAGAGATCGAGCCTGAGGAAGTCTCTGAAATGCCAAGAAAGAGTAAGAAGAAAGTGGAATCAAAGGAAAAACGGAATGTTACTGTTCAAAGCTCTGACAAGGGCCCCCCCAAGTGCAGGAGTGGCCAAAAGAAGGCATTTTAAGTGAGTACATTTATGATTGTATTATCCTCTTTGCTTAACACAGGAGTTGAAGGTCTTGATATCACATGTTACTCAATCCTTTTCAAGTATGCAAGTCTGCACGTTCCAAGTTGTCTCCACTCCCAACTTCATTACTGGCACCTCTACAATTTCAGATTTGTAGCACCAGCCATTGAACGCTCTCTTGATTGTCCTAGTACTAGTATACTGTCTCATTGTTCATGCTTGCAACTCACAAAGTAGATTGTCATATCAGAAGAAAGATATATAGTTTGACATATATTCAATTCTGTACTGAGCATCAAATATGACCTATTATCAGGAGATGTTGGAAAGATAACACATTGTCAAGAGATGTCAGAAAGACAGCACTTGTGTAAAAGTTGGCTTCAGGTTCGGGAATGGCATTTATTGAGACTCCAGAATACAGGTAACTGAATTCTGATATCTCAAACCAGCCCACAGCACATGATAATAGAAAATATTAATATATATTGTAATCTCACAATTTTACATTTTTTGTGATGAATGAGCATGTACATATTGTTGGAATTTGATTCCATATTTAGTATTACTCATTACATAAGCAGCTATTTTGGACTCGAGTAGTTAGTCACACCTCAGCTGGTTTTCCAACCACTGAGTACTTAGACATTCAATACATATATCTATTGGGATACCTAAAATTTCAAGGGCTAACAAGCAAGGTGTATGAAGTAAGTGAGTATTGTTGAGAATTATGGTATTTGTTCTTCTAAACTTCTATTTCATAAACATGATTCTAGACTCATCACATGATGTTCTATCTTGTGATTCTTGATGATGCTATTCATATTATGTGTCTTATCTTCATCTTTGATAAGAGCACATTATACTATTGGATAGCTGACTGATATCTACTCTGGTTAGTAATATCTGCTTATACCGCTTATCATTCCATTACATATTGTTCCATTATATTCTATGATATTCCATGGATTATCCCTTTACAGGAGATATTGTACATATATACAAACATATAGTCAAGTACTATATAGACCCAGGATTTTTGTCCTGGAGTAATAACAGTTCTTCTACCTGTTCTTCCACCATTCCTTATAACACTCTAGCCTATACAGCTGAGACTATCCAAGTCTTGTACTTTGATTTAACTCAATGTTACTATCCTAGTGAGTCTCCCACTAGACCTCATTTCCTTCTTGCCCCTGTGCTATTGGGTACCTTCAATCCCAATAGGTTGTGAGCCCTGCTTGAATAGTGGAGTCCATTATTTGATATCACCAATGCCTCCCTGTTTCTCATGCAATGTAGCTTGAGTTATCCAAGGATGTATTTTGATTCTATATATGATGTCCATCACTTTGATGACATTCATGAATCAACTGGCTATTGCTGAGATCCATAACTGTGTGCAGTTTATGATGCATTCTGGGGTTCTCTCCTTCTGGAGAAGACCAGAGAACTTTGTGTTATACCTTATACATCGCATTCTCAATGTAATATATACTCTGGATGTTAATCTTTGTGTTTTAGTACATCCAGAAGTAAGTTCACAATCTCCACTGCCTCTTCCTATCCATCCTCATCCTCTTCCTGTCCCTCATCCCTCTCCTTCCCATCATCAAGGACCTGGAGCCTCTTCAAACACTCTCATTCCTCCTGGAGTATCTTTTGAGCTCCCTTGTCCTATCTGCCAATGCCCTCTCAAGCAAGGTCAGATTTGTCACCACTCAGATCCTTGTACCACTGTTGTAAGATGAGACCAACTTGAACCTCTTCAAGATCACCAGGAATCACCTTCCTAACCCAGATGATCCCACTTGCACCATTCTGTTGTAGTGTCCTATCAATCTGGAGATCCACAATGACTCAAATGACAAATACATTCCTCCTACACCTCTGAGAAGTGAATCACCACATGCCTATCACTCAGCTCCCAATTCCTGAGAACCCTCTCCCTCAAAAGAGAGAAGCTTATCTTCTAGCAGAGATTTACAGCAAGACAAATTTCGAACATGTGGAGTTGGAAGACATCAATCCCACTCTCTCCAGAACATCACACAACTTCCACCTGATGTTTGCAACATTCTTGGAGAGACTTCGACATGTCCCTCATCCACTCTATAGTATGCAAGGAACACACATTCTTCAGCAAGATGGTCACTTCCAAGCTGATGGTCTATTGAGACTGGAGACTGACAAGATTAATAAATCTTGGAGAGTCGCCCAACCATTCCAGATTCCTCCTTGTGAAACTGGTTTCCACAATGAGATGGTTAATGGGCTGGCCTATCCAAGAGAGATCCTTGCTGAAAGCTATGAAGGTGCCAGTTGGGCTTTCCCATCTGAGACTCTTTCCTCCACACCTCATCTCTCACCTTTTGAGGATGATTTTGTTCATCTAGGCACTCAAATGAGATATGCCTCTGTTGCTAATGGACAACAAGTCTCTATGCATGGACCTGGCAAAGTTGTCATTCAACAACAAATCAAAGGCAAGACTCTTCCAATCTTGACCTTACGAGAAGTTTGATTTGCACTGCATGCAGCCAATCAGTTACTCTCTGTATCCATGCTTACAAAGCAGGGTTACATATGTGAGATCACTCACAATGCATCATGGATCTGGAATGCAAAGGACAGTTGGTAATACAGGTGTCTGCTTTATCTCCAACAAATAACCTCCATTGGTTGCAGTCACTTATGATTACTCCTATGAATGGTGTTCTGTCCTCTCTTGCTGGACAAGACTCATATGATCTATGGCACACTTGCCTTGGGCATCACTTGAAGAATGCTTTACAACAAGCACCCTTATATGTCATGGTCTACCCACTATCTCAGTTCCTGCTTCTCTACCTTCCTGCAAAGGATGTGCTATAAGGAAGATGGCCGATTGACCATTTCTGTTATCTGATAAAAGGGTTGCTCAACCTCTTGCACTGGTCCACATGGATCTTATTGGTCCTATACCAGTTGAACCACATGCACATGCCAAGTATGTTCTTATATTGATTAATGATTATTCTGGTTATGCACTTGTTGCATTTGTTACAGACGTATGGGACCTCCCACCTTTTTCCTTGCCCCGCCTTCCTCCCTCTCCCCATTCCACGAATCCCAGGCCCTATGGGATATGATCTCCAACAACGAGGAGATCTCACCCGGGATCTGGGAGCAGTTTGTCAGCGGCAGTGTTCCGAGCACTGCCTTCTAGGCTGTTCCGATTCTACCCGATGAGGCTACACCTCATCGCCCACCCATTTCACCTCTTCCCTGATTGCCTGTGGATCACTGCCTCTAGATCTGATTTCTCCCGGTTCATATTTCAATAGGACATTGCCTCGGCTGCACTCTCTTTATGCGCAGCCTTGTTTTCCCCTTTATATCCAACTACTATATTTATCCCTGACCTGCCCTAAATCTCTCTCTCCCTATATATACTGGGGCTTCTCCCGCGATGTAGAGTAACCTTGATCTACACCTTATATCGTGTTAATCAATCTTCTCGCTTTGAAGTGTCCCTTACTTCTGGAAGCTCTGTCTCTACTAGATGGGACTGCACCACCATCTCCCTTACTAGACGAGACTCCACTATCGTCTCTCTTAAGTCTCGACATGGTCATCGACGACTTGCTCACTCACTATCTGCACGACTCTGCCAGTGCTTGATAGTTGGTAGCTAGAGCCCAGGACCCTTGACTGTGGCTAGCTCGGTGTAGCAAGGCCACTAGGTTTCTGCATGTCGCCTATATGTGCCGAGTCTCCATCCTGGACCAGAAGAACCCCCATGGATTGGTTGGTATGAAAGTGTCAGTTGTTAGCATCATGGGTTGACGTAACAGCATTCATATGTAACAAAGATGCTACTGCATAGCATTTTTAGTCTATGGCTTGATGGGCTGAGAGCTTCACTGGTCAATCACTCACCTTTGTATGGTCAGACCATGGAGGGGAATTCCTGGGCAAAGGGCTTCAAACGTTCTTTTCATCCAGAGGCATTACACATCAAACATCAGTTCCCCATACACCCCAACAAAATGGTCATGCAAAGAGGTTCAATAGAACTTTGCTTGAAAAGGCTGAAGCCATATGACAACATGCTTGTCTCCCTAAATCCTTTTGGCAAGATGCAATTGAAACAGCTCTGCATATCTATAACCAACAACCAATGCATCATCATCAATGGAAGACACCCATTGAAGTCTTCAATGGAGACAAACCCAATGTTTCATACTTCAGGGTATTTGGCTTACACGCTTATGTGTTTATACCTCCAGAATAGCAATGAGATAAGTTATCTCCTAAGGCCAAGGAGATGGTATTTATTGGGTATGAATCCAATACAAAGGGTTATCACTTCTGGTCGTCAGCACAATACAGAGTGTTTATTTTGACTCATGTGCTATTTGATGAAATGATCTTTCTATTTTGTTCCAGAAGTCAAACAGATGGATATGCCCCTATTCCTGTTGAGGAAGAAAGACCAACAGCATATGATGAACCTTCTATAGAGGAAACTCAGAGGAATCCAGAACCCTCTCAAGATCATTACATTCAAGTTCCTCTTGGTATCAACATTCCCAATCAAGATCCACCAGATGCTGGGCATGCATCTGATCATACTCACTCATCATCCTATCATCCTATGTGGAGACCACCTCCAGAAGTAGAGCTAAATACTCCAACACCATTATTCCTGGATTCTCCCAAAGCTTTCACATCACCTCCACCCTATTAATCTTCACCTCTTCATCCTCCTATGAAGAGAGCTCAACTGGAAACTGATTATCAAAGTTCTATATCTGATAGACATCAATATAAATGTCATGGTATTACAGACTCTCCTCCTTCCTCATCATCGACCCACCATCTCATGGTCCAAAGTCTTGGTTACCACCACAACAAAGTGCTGATGAATCCCTACCTGAATTTCGTGGACATCCTCACCAACATCGACCTACCATTGATGATCAATCCACATTTCAACCACCTGTTCAATGTCAATCAGCTCACATCCCTATATCAAGAGTGTGACCAAACAACACATATGGAGGTAGACCTCCCATTCAAATCAAGTGTAATCTAGAACAAGATCTGGTACCTATTCAGGAGGAGCCAATCACAATTGAATAACCAGTTCCAACTCCAACAAATGAAGAAGACAACATTGGTGCTATATATAGTCAACAATGGATATGACATCATTTATCCATGGCTGTGGAAATGCTAGGCTCTCTTCCAAAGCACTTTAAAGATGTTCTCAAGATGAGAAAGGAAGATCAAGAACCTTGGATGATTGCCATGAAAGAGGAGATTAAATCCCTTCATGAAAGAAAAGTATGGGATCTCATTGATCCACCTAAAGATCACCAAATTGTCAAAGGGAGATGGGTATATGCTATGAAATCTGATGGTCACAAGAAAGCTCGATTTATCACTAAAAGATTCACACAGGTCTTCAGAATAGATTACAAAAACACCTTCTCACCAGTCATATGATTTGAAACTCTGCGACTACTCCTCTCTCTGGCAGTGCTTCATGATTGGGAACTTGAAGCACTTGATGTCAAGACTGCCTTTCTATTTGGAGAATTGGAAGAAGAGATCTATATGGATCAACCTAAAGGTTTCATGGTTAAAGGCAAGGAGTTTAAGGTCTGTCAACTACAGAAAGCCATCTACGGCTTGAAGCAAGCTGCATTCCAGTGGAACAAGCAGCTTTACAAAAGTCTCCTGGAGATGGATTTTACCTGATCTCTTTCAGACCTAGGGACTTACTTCAAGAATATTGGTCAAGACATTATCATCCTTTTAGTCTATGTTGACAATGCTCTGTTTATGGATAGCAACAAGACACAAGTCCTCACTCACAAGAAGCAATTCATGCAGAGATGGGAATCTTGTGATCCTGGAGAAGCCAAAGAATATCTAGGCATGAGGATTACAAGAAATCATAAGAAACAGACTATCACTCTAGACCAAATCCACTATGCAGAGAAAGTCATTAAATGATTTGGTCAAGAGAACTGCAAACCTGTTTCAGTTCCTCTCCCTACTGGATATAACCCAAGATCCAATCAAGACAAAGAAGCAAATGCTACTCTTTGAAGTCAGTATCAATTAGTCATTGGATCATTACTCTACATCATGCTTGGAACCCGACCATACATTGCCTACTCCATTATCAAAATGTTGCAATATTCTGTAAACCCAACTGAAGAACATTTGCAGAAGGTGCTCTACATAGTTTGCTATCTCTCATCCACCATGGATCTCTGCATCTGTTATTCTGGTCTTGGAGACAAGAATGGGTTCATTGCCTATTCTGATACAGATTGGGGTGGTTACATTGAAACATCACAATCTACCACTGGCTATGCTATGTTTCTGGCCAATGGGATCATTTCCTGGCTTTCATGACAACAGAAGAGAGTATGCCTTTCTTCCACAGAAGCAGAATATGTTGGTATGACAGAGACAGCATGTCGAATCCAATGGATATGAAACCTATATAAAGAAATTGGTTTCATCCTAAGCCCATTACCACTATGCATTGATAATCAAGGCACTATATTCCTCGCTTCTAATCCTGCTCAGGAAGGATGCACCAAACATATTTGGATGCCTGAACACTACATCCACAAAGCAGTAGAGTCTGGAGAGATCCAGTTATTCTATGTCCCTACTGATCAGCAATTTGCTGATATCTTCACAAAGAATTTGGACAAGACCAAATTTCAGAATGGAAGAAACACTTTACATCTACAGAGATATTTACCATCATAACATGAATATCAAGGAGGAGTGTTGAGAATCATGGTATTCATTCTTCTGAACTTCTATTTCATAATCATGATTCTAGACTCATCACATGATGTTCTATCTTTGTTATATTGAACCACAATGTGACAACTAACACTTTCATGTTACCAACCCTCAGGACTACTGCTCATCTGAGATGGAGATTCAGCACATATCCTTTGTGCAGAAACTGCCTAGTTGTTAAGACTCTGGTGGGCAAGGGTTCCTGCTCAAGCTACCAAGTGTAGAATACTGAGCGAGCATCTAGGATCTGAGACAGTGGCACAGTCCTGTTGAGTGATCCTTTAAGAAGATTCTCTAAGAGAGATTGATTACACATGGACGAGTGTAGATCAACTATAAATAGGAGATTGACTACTATACTTCATAAGCATGAATGATAAGAGGAATACAAGATTATGTATAAGAAGGAACATAATCAAGGAGGATTGTCTGTAGTTGTAAGCAGTAATAGATAGTAAGCATGATTATAAATGAGTAATCATGCTAACGAGAAAGATCATAAGAAAGAGAATGTAAATGAAATGAAGAGGTGATGTCAGCAGAATGAGTCATGAGGGGCAATACTCAGAATATTGCCTCCAACGAACTCATCCCAGATCTCTTGGGAGATCCCTTGGTCATTGGTGATCATCTCCCAGAGTATGGGAGGGGGAGGAGATGGTGGAAGATAAGAAAAAGAAACCAAGTCCCATACATTCATAACAATCTTGTGATTCTTGATGATGCTATTCATATTATGCATCTTATCTTCATTCTTACTCATCTTTGATAAGAGCACATTATGCTATTGGATAGCTGACTGATATCTACTGTGGTTAGTAATATCTGCTTATACTGCTTATCATTCCATTACATATCATTCCATTATATTCTATGATATTCCATGGATTATCCCTTTATAGGAGATATTGTACATATGTACAAACATATAGTCAAGTACTATATAGACCCAGAGTTTTCATCCTGGAGTAATAACAGTTCTTCTACCTGTTCTTCCACCATTTCTCATAACACTCCAGCCTATATAGCTGAGACTATCCAAGTCTTATACTTTGATTTAACTCAATGCTACTATCCTAGTGAATCTCCTACTAGACCTCATTCCCTTCTTGCCCCTGCACTATTGGGTACCTTCAATTCCAATAAGTATTACCTTGGTGTAGTTCAAAGTTCAGGGAGACCCCAAAGGGGTATGGCAAGCTGAGAAGCAGGCAAGGGGTTGCTGGTCAGAGTGAGAACCTTGACCAAATCCAGTGGTATACACTTTGCTAATTGGTAGCCTCATCCATAGCCATAGCCATAGAGATGGTCCAGTCCCACCTCTCTGCAAGTTTCTCAGGTGCCCTTGGTTCCTAATCACCTTTGAATGGTGTGACTATAAAGTCTTCTGAAGGCAGCCCCAAGACAAGGAACGAACAATAGAATAGCTGCAGACTGGCAGTATACCACATTTCAAGTTTTCAGTATTGTGTCACCCCAAGTCAGCTCCAAGTTGATCATTCATATCATATCTCAGGACATCCAGGACATTCCACAACCCTATTCGTGAGCAGACACCATCCAGAATGCTGTTTGTAGTTGTCTTGGAGTCTCCACTGCCCCCAGGGTGATATCCATGACCAACAGTGTCCTCCTGGGATCTAAAATAAGAAGCTTAGTAGAGCAAGCCATGGATCCAATGGAGTGCCCTACATCAATTAGCATGGTTCCATGCCATCTCGGTCTATAGACTACTGCCCAGCCACACTTTCAGCAATCACAAACTCAGGCAGTGGAAGAATACAGGTAAGTACATCAGGAAAATTTTTAAGTGCTGGTATGTCCAGACAAAGATGATCAAGTAGTATCAAAATGATATAACTTGAGAAGGCTATATATATCCTTATTATTTCTTAATCATAATTTCATTGAATAGAACATGGTATATATTCTTAGGCAGACATTTTATATATTGTCATTTGAATTTCAGTTAGATATTACCTAGACAATTTTCATATAATTGTGATATACAAATGGTCTTTTCTTGTCATTTAATTTTTCAGTTAGATATTAGCTGGACAATTCCATATAATTGTGATAAAGACATGGCCTTTTCTTGTCATTTGAAATTCAGTTAGATATTAGCTAGACAATTTTATACAATTGTGATAAAGAAATGATCTTTCCTTGTCATATATATCATTGATTATCATTGATTGTAATGTATTGCCATGCATTGTCAGAATTAGCCAAAGATGTGAAAAATTTTGTAAGCACAGGCCGAAGGTGTGGGAAAAAATTGGTCAGCCCCAAACAATGTATGCTATGGACTTGTGCTTTCAAAAACTTTTAGCTGGCCGAAGGTGTGGGAAAAAAATTATAAGCCCTAAACAGGATGTGGTATGGACTTGTAAATCTTTCAAACATCTTGCCACTAGGTGAAGCTGTGGGAAATTTTTTGATTAGTAAGCCCTAAACAACATGTGATATGAACTTGTACTTTTTCAAATGTTTTGCCACTGGGCGAAGGTATGGGAAAAACTTTGTAAGAACTATATAGTATATGATATATAAATGCTTTCTCTCTCTTCTTTCTTTCCTTCGCTTTTCACTCTGAGTTCTATCTCAAAGGAAGGGTCACTCTAGTCTCTAGAGTTTATAACCAGGTAAGTTCACACTTGTGTGAACCTTTGTAAGTGTTTTTTTTGTCTTCAATTTTTGCTTTTTTATGAGTTTGATTAAATATTCATTGTAAGTGTTTGTTTACATTTTTTCTGCGCTTTGTTGTGATTTTTGGTAGTCAAAAGGTAGTCTATAATAATGCATAGTTCATTTAGTAACATAGTTCATGTTGTAAATAGAATCCTGCAATAATCATAATAATATTTATGAGATCCATTA
>JBBPLK010000548.1:0-10382 GCA_038089735.1 Exsudoporus frostii | reverse complement strand
GTCTTGATCTTATTCAAAGATTACATTATTAGAATATCCAGCCATTGTAATGAAGGGAAATACCTGGTTCTTGTCTGATGCACCTGATTCATCATCTCCAGAGTTGCCATTGGCTTGATGTGAGGGGAGTTTCTCAACATTCTTCATATCGATTAGTATCTTTGTCATGCCAGAGTCACTAATGGTGTCAACAATCTTGTGGACCATTTCCTTGTAGTCCAATTCATTGTCTACATTCATTGCCTCACTTGTGGTGTGCTGGCTAGATAAAATTTTGTAAGGCTGGATGACTGAAAATATGAGAAATCAAACCTCTTTGTCTTCAGTATGATGTACTTGAATGAATACTGCTGCTTGCCAGAGACCTTGTACTGGGCTTTATCAGGATTGAAGGTACCCGATAGCGCAGGGGCAAGAAGGGATGAGGTCTAGTGGGAGACTCACTAGGACAGTAGCGTTGAGTTTAAATCAAAGAATAAGACTTGGGTAATCTCAGCTATATAGGCTGGAGTCTTATGAGGGATGGTGGAAGAACAGGTAGAAGAGCTGTTATTACTCCAGGACGAAAACCCTGGGTTTATATAGTACTTGACTATATATTTGTACGTATGTACAATATCTCCTATAAAGGGATAAACCATGGAATATCATAGAATGTGATAGAACAATATAGAATGGAATGATAAGCGGTATAAGCAGATATGACTAACCACAGTAGATATCAGTCAGCTATCCAATAGCATAACGTGCTCTTATCAAAGATGAGTAAGAATGAAGATAAGACGCATAATATGAATAGCGTCATCAAGAATCACAAGATCGAACATCATGTGATGGATCTAGAGTCATGATTATGAAATAGAAGTTCAGATGAACGAATACCATGATTCTCAACAGGCTTTTCTGTGTTTCTTGAGCATGCTTTCCAAGAATTCAATATAGTTAATCTCATTGAGTGGAAAGAGTAGTTCCTTAGTTTTTACAGATTTTTCTTGTTGCTTTGCAGTAGTAGCTCTGGCCTTAGACAACTGCTTGAGTGTCAAATAGACAGTGAGGGCCACTGCAAAGGCATACTGCCTCTCTGCAGATTGAGCTCCCAGGCCTGGTTGCTCAGACATGCGAGCTATGTAGGTAGTACAAATTTGACCCGATGTCTACACTATGGGTTGCTTACTCAGCTGCACCTGGGCCCTAGGGTCCTTCTGCGGCTGTCTCTGAGGCGCGACTTCCTTCGATGCATTTTCCACAGACTGTCGGAAACCGCTGTAAGCTGATTGGAACTGAAATCGATCGCTAGTTAGCCAAGCCGCAGCAACACTAGCGCCGCCGCCGTCCGACGACGGCCAGGCTCCGGCGGCAGATTCAGACGGCGGCGGAAAATCCAATCCCCAGATGCTCCTCCACGTTTCCCGAGCGTGGCCAACTCGTATGAAAAGTACAGTAAACACGTCAGTCTGCCAAGGTTCTGCAGTATATAAAGCTTCTGCAACATTCTCCAGTCCATTGTCAGTTGTACATCACCTGATTCCCGCCATGTCTCTGTCTCCTTTTACAAATGGTACATACCAAATTTTCAATGTTATGTACTCAACCCAGAATGCCGAGTTGCTCTCTCCTGGTGGAGTGGACGGCGTCCTTGGGGGGTACCACAACAATAGTGACTCAGGGAGAATGCAGGTATACCCATACTCTTATCTGTTTAATTCACTTCTGATGACTGCGCATTGAATTTGTTTTGCTCGGTTGTTAGTGGGTGGTTGAAAGTGCCGGCAAGTCGCTATTAGGACCAGTGATCACCATCTACAATCAAGAAATCAAGACATATGCAGGAATCCCCTACATGCCTTTGATAATTCCCACCGTTAGCTATTGCACCTCCCTGTGTTTATCAACATACTGATATGAGCTCTTGCCAGGGCACGCCAGTGCAAGGGGAACAGGACTACGTGCTGGAGGTTATGTGGGATCTGAGTTCTGTTGACGGAAATAACAAATACCTGTTAGTACACATTCCACTTCTTACACTGGCCTTTAATTGAAGGGTTCTGTGGGTTTTAGCATCTGCCTCTCTGAGAACATCAACATGGTATGGACTCTTGGGGACGGAAATGACGGTACTCATGTGAGTGTAGTGATGCTTCAAGGACGCTTTGTGCTAACAACTGTCTCGTGGTTCACAGATTACGTTGGAGGAGACCAGCGCTACCACCGGTGCTCAGGCCAATCAGCAGTGGATATTCGTGCCCCTCTAGATACTACGTTATTGTCGACAATGGTTTGTAGGGGGTCTGCGTTGTGTATGGTTGTCTCTTCTGCTTGACTCGAGTCCACAATCATGTGTCCTGTCTACGACCACTTGACAGGATTAAAATGGCTACACCGTGAAATAGACCGACCGGCGATGAAAAACTCTCGGTTCCGAGACAAGATTCACCAATTTCACACTGAGCAGTGAGCGCTGAGCGAGGGAGGCTGGAGTTAGGCTGACATGCTTTTGCCTTCACGTTTGATCAGAGGAACGACTTAGACTATCGTTGCTCCTTTCCGGAACTATCGAATTGAAACTCGACAAACGGCCCAGCAGTCAATCACCTTCTGACGTGCTTGCCATGAATTCTGCCAGAACCTTAGCTGGATGTTGCTTTTTCGTGTTACGAGATTCACTTGCAGCGCGGCAATATGGTGGTCCTTACAAGCAAGATTTCAATATAATTATCCAAATCCCCCTGGATTTCCAAGGATGAGATTCTGTCATTTGTTCAGTTATCCCTGTCTTAATTTCTATGTCGAGATGTATACTTCACTTTGACAATATTTTCTTTCAATTTGTGCCTCGAGTGACTTGTATGCTCATCCACGCCGTCCTTGTAGGAACACGCATCGTAGTATGGTGATACATCCGAAGCCCAACTCTAGGAATGCGAGTCTCGAGGATAGGAATGATCGTGTCAACATCATGATGACAGTAGACCTTTCACATACAAACTTGAAGATCGCACCCGAAAATACTCTCCTCATTATACCGTAAATCCTGGAAAGCAGTCCGGTCACTAGTGGTCGTGACGGGAGAGCACCATGTCAATGCGACGTCCTTGGCCTCTCAGTTCATGGGGTCATCGGTTGGTAAATATACATATACCTCACTATGTTAGTAAGCCACGAGAGTGAGTCCTCGCAGATCCGACTGTTCTTTGTTTTTCATACGCTGTCGAACTGAAACTCCCTCACAGGATGCAGCCACCACGAGCGCGCCAGAGCCCACGGGGCCCAGCGTAAATCCGCCTTGCACCCCCTTGGCGACCCCACTCACAAACACGGTCGTCACACCAACCACTTCAAGACCCAAATCCTCTCAGCTAACAGTCTGGTTCACGTAATGGTGTTCGTTGCCAGTACCAGGGTTTGTATTCCTGCTTTCCGCGTTGCTACAGAAGCTCCCCTGACATAGGTCGTGTGCACTGACGCGGGGTTAAAGAAGAATGGCGTGATATCGGGTAGGCTCATCGCGAGCGCTGACACAGAGCTCTTGATATCCACCGCGGTCGGGTCATCCCATGGAACGACACCCAACGTGCCCTGGTTGAATCCCATGATGCTTTGCACGATCCACCTTTCGGCCATCAGCACCCGCAACCAGTATCTGGTACGAGGAAGAGTCCGGTCAGCAACCAACGATGTTAACTGGAGTGGCGTCCCAATGTCTAGGCCAGTCGTTAGATCACTCACTCGCCATCGGCACCAAACGCTTGGGGAACGGTCAACACGGCCCTGGTAATAAAGGCTGGTATGCTCTCAATCCATCACCTCCAACCGATCCCTGAAGCTCGCCGCACGATCGCTGACGTCAAAGTATGTCTGTCCTGACATCGCTGTTCGCAGGGACGTATTCAGCACTATAATACATCGAGTTGGATGGCACCGCTACCGTGTCTCCTGCAGGGATGCTCAAATAGTTATCACAGCCGCACTCACCGTAGTTTGGTGTGCATCGTTGGACTAGGTGACGTTGTTCCCGACCATATACACCTCTTGCACGGTGACATCCGTGCGGACTGTGTACGATGACCAGTAGTAGTCCTGGTAGTTGAGGACTAGACTGACTGTTCGGATCTAAACGAATTGACTCAGCGCACACGGACGGTGTGAGAACGCTGAGGAAAAAGGGTTGGCCAGACGACGCGCGTCCTAGCGCTACAAGATTACGTAAGACGATCAACAAACATGTGGCGAGATGCAAGATGTGTAATGGATGGGACGGCCGAGTGAACAAGATTGAACAAGAAGATTATAACATCTAACACTGACGGGGTGATATCCGTCCAGGCCGTAGATCAGATCACAGGTGATCGTGGTCGCGTTGAGCTTAAGGGGATCTGACAGCCAGATGTGTCGTCCGGTCGTCCCCTGTGCACCAAAGGAGAAGGTTCAGGCGGGTCTTGGCAAGGGTGGACATACGATCGTGAGCCTGCGAGCAACGTACAAAGGAACCAGATGGAATCGGCATTCCGAAAAATCCACAGAGCGGTTTTTACGGAAGGACCCTTTATTTCCCTTTTTCGACGACCCATCCTCCAATCACAGCTCTTGATTGACCTGTGAAAGTGTCGTCAAGCGATAAGCATCACACAGTGCCTTTGCAGATGTAGGTAATTATGATGCAGGTGATGTTAATGAACTGTCTTAATATACAGACCTCTTCGCGTTACGCTCGGTTCAACAGAATAAGTAAGCAAAACATAACAAACCCTCTTCACAAATGATCCGAAAAGCACCTCATTTTTCATCAGTGCAATAGAGTTAAACAGTTGAATCTACATTCTGCCGAGGTTCTGCCTAAGTATATAACTTGAGTGCCCTTGTAACTTTCTCCAGTCCATTGTTAGTTGCACTCCTCCTGATTCCTTCCATGTCTCTGTCACCTATTTTGAATGGTGTATACCAAATTCAAGCTCAAGTTGCCGATCCCATTGACACCTACTCTACTACCCTGGATGCCACCTTGCTCTATCCTGGTCCAGGTGGAGCCGACAGCTTTATTGTGGCGGACTACGCCAATAGTAGCTCGCCGGACGCGCTGGTATATCCATACTCATTATCCGTTTAATTTCACTTCTGACGATCGCCCATGGAATCTGTTTGCTCGGTTGTTAGTGGACAGTAACGAATGTACAGAACGTGCCAGGCGTGGCCCAGGTCACCTTCTTCAACGAAGACGCCGAGACATGGGCGGGACGATTCCCCGCATCTGCGGAAAGTCCCGTCGTCAGTTATTTCCCCCCCATGTTTGTTAACATACTGATCTGAGCTCTTGCCAGGGCGAGTAAGTGGTCGGGAACCCCGACCCCCCTCTAGTTGTCTGGGCTGTGACTGCTGTTAGTGGCAGCAGTACATATTCGTTAGTACACACTAGTGTACGGTAAAGCAGGTTCCCCGGTCTGTTCAACGGGTTAATTAGCAACTGGCCGCAGACAGGTCCATTTTACCTATGTGATTTACATCTGATTAACGGGGGTAGATTAGCACTAATTTAAGGCTAATTTACAACCAAAAAAAAACCATTTTCACTGTTAATTAGCGATAAACGGGTGTTAAATAGGTGTTTTCTACCAAGTTTCCCAGTTGGTAGGACCGGGAACGGCTTTTAATACTGTTTTCGGCAAAGCTTTAGCACCCTTTGTCTCAGTAGTTGTCTGGAAACGTGATTTAGAGCCCTCGTCGAGAATACCGCGGAAATATGGAGACGAGAGTTCAAAATCGTCCACTCCTGTCAGCGCCAATCGTTGACGCACTGCATATACCGCTCTCCCACGCAATCCCGGCTTCGTATCAAGCCAACGGGCGCCATCATCGATGGTATGGGTGGCCATGGACCCTTCTTCGCCAGTTGTGTCTATGTCTGAATCATCATCCGACTCAGAGTCTGGCAAGTGTAAGTCAAATGGTCGTGGTTGTAGGGGTGCGCGGTGCGCAGAGCGGTCTTCCGAGTTGTCGAGTATGTCTGTATACGCTGGGTCCTCAAAGGCAGTGAGAGCTTTGGAATCGAGTTTCTGAACTTGTTTCTGTGCTAGCACCTGGCCAACGACTGCTTGGCTTTCTTCAGACAATAGGCCTGTGCCAGGTCCCTCAATCACTGACTCTGCAGAGTTGCCAGATGCTGACATAGGATTCGATGGTCCCATCATGGTTGCCGGTGCCGGAATCTTGCAAAGAAGTAAGTATCCAAGCAAATATAAATTAACTCGAGAAATTACAGGACACTTGGCATTGTCGAATGCCTGTTGTGCAGAAATAATGAGGTCATCGATCCATTTCTTCAAAATGACCGAGTCAGGAAGCTGTGTAATGTAACGCCCGAGTATAGTTACCACAAGCAACAGTCCCGGACCCCTTTCTTCACGTTTTACTAGTCCGTCTCTGCGGTGACCTAGTTGGACTTCTAGCTGACGGTTGACAGCCCCTTCAAGCCCATAATCCTCTTCGTCTGATTCACCTAAGCCAAAGTAGTTGAATTCATAGGTTGACTCGACCTCATCTCGATAAGGTAGGGAGTTAGGGAGATGATTGAGATAGTGATGGAGTTTATGGAGCTTGGACATAGTTTCGGAATCCATGTCACAGACTCGTCAGAGACTTCAATGGGCTCAGTCACCATCAGTGTATTTGAAATTTTTGTTAATTTCTACTGACAGTCTGACAGTCGGAGACTCGGAGTCATGACTCAGAGCTCCATGTTTCCCACTCGGATAACCCCAATAGCAATATTCAAATTGCTGAGGCTCCAGTCTGAGCATCAAACCCCACCATTCCGATTCTAGCAGCCCAACGTCTGAGCTGCTAATTAACACCCTCTAAAGCAGGTCCACCATCCAGGCAGGTAATTTACGGTAATTTGCAGGTGTTAATTAACAGCAGTAATTTACACCCCCCCTACTTTACCGTACACTAGTACACACCCTACTTCGACTATCACACTCCTCAACCAGGGATTCGATTGATGGCTTCTGTGGGTTTTACCATCTCCCTGCTCGATAACGACTTGCTGTGGACTCTTGCGGAAGGAAATAATGGACTCCCTCCCATCGTGGTGAGTGTATACCATACTTCTTTCATGTTAAGTGATGCTGCAAGGATGCTTTGTGCTAACAACTGGCTTGTGGCCATCATGATTCACAGATTACATTGCAACCGAACGGTGGTCTGGACAGTCAGAAGTGGACATTCGTGGCTGTGAACCAGAGCTAGATACTACGTGTACTCGACGATGGTCTATAGGGGTTTCCGTTAATACACTCCATGTTGTCTCTGTTATATAGTCATGTGTGGAAGGACATACATCTCGTGTTTACGGCCACTGGACAGGATTAAAACGGCTACTAGTACATCGTGAGATCGACTGACTGGCGACGAAAAACACTTGATTCCCAATTCCATTCCACACTGAGCCCCCGCATGGGGGGAGGCTGAAGTTAGACTGTCACGTTTTCACCTCCACACGTAATGGAACCAGGAATGACTTCAAAGACTATCTTTGCTCCTTTCTGAAGTATCGAGCCGAAACTCGGCAAGGGGTGGATTGCAACTTAATTACCAATAGTCGGTCGGTCCGAGGTCACCTTCTGGCGTGCCTGCACTAAATTCCATAGAAACCAGGGTGCCCATGATGCTTTGCATGACCCACGTTTCAGCCATCAGCACCCGCACCCAGTATCGCTACGAGGAAGAGTCCGGTCAGCAACCGACGATGTCAATTGGAGTGGTGAAAGGACTTGACGTATTGACGTCGCCATATGACAGTGCTGATTCAACTCAGCTGTCGAGGACTATTATTAGTTTCTTATTGAACGATGTGCCTTTCATTCGGGCTATTAAAGCCACCCAGTAGCTAGTTCTTTCCCCCCAGTCTTTGTACTTCGATTGAATGCTAGGGTTTACCTAGTCTCCCGAGTACGACACTCTTCTTCGTGAAACGCTCCTCTCCATTAGGAAGTGAATTGTTTAATCTTTTTTGACTTTTGAAACCCTACTCTTTAATCTACCCTACTTCTCTTGACGAGCCCGGAACCCGTCGGTTTGGCCAACCAACTCATCCGCTCGTCGCCAACAATATCCGTCTTCATCATGCATCGCTACACCACTCGTAGCTCAACTGCCCAACAGACAACTGCGCTGGTCCCCCAGCTAAGGCGTACGGCTAGTGATTCCTCTTTGCCTCTACTATTGCCCGCACCCGAGTCCCCTAGCGACCGGGGCAGAGAACCACCGCCAGCCGCAATACTCTCGTACAGCGCCGCTGTTAGAGCGAGAAATCCTACGCAGACGAAACCATCAGTAGAGACTCAACCGGAAATGGACGAGGGGCTCACAACCCAACCTTCATACCATAATGATAATAATAAGTCCATCCCTCACCCGGGTCGGAGTAAGGATGAAGTCTGGACCACTATTGCATCGAAGAGGTGACTAGGATCGCGCGATAGCGTAGTGGCGCCGAGATCTCGAGGAATTTGCTTCTGACTGAGTGCGGCAGAAAGGAGCCTGTCAGAACAGGAAAGACAGCTCATAAGCAAACGAATAGAAAGGCTCACCTCTTACGAAGAGAGTGAGTCCTCGTCGTCGAAGGGAACTGGTCCCTCTTGACCTAAAGGAAAAGAGACCGACCCTGCCAACTGGGGAAGGATCTCGTTCAGCGGATGGGAACTCGATGTGGACGCACAACGAGCAGCGCTGTCCGACTGGAATAATCAGCAGGGGCTTTCGAATGTCTCAAGAAACCCGTTCGTTAGTAGAAATCCCTATGACGAAGCGAGGGAAGGGGCATTGAAGCCAACCCAGCGACCTGACATTGGTATTCCCGAGACTTCCTTGAGTGAATCCGAGAACCCTAAGAAACAGAAAGTTAGGAAACGGTCGAATAAACATCGCGTCAGAGTAGCGACGGACCAGAGCGAAAGCAGGGTGATACTGCCCGAAGCTGGAAATGGGAAAGTTCAGCCGAAAGAGAAGGCGGACACACGCCCAATCGAAAGAATGATCAAGAAAGCCCTTACTACCAAACCTGTGAAGATCCGGAGATCAAAGACGAGGGTTATCGAACCCGCGCAGCAGATCGTTCCCAACAGCTATCTAGGGATGGCGTTGGGGTGTATTGAGCAAGCCCAAACAAACGGGTCGTCGTCGCCGGACTCAGACTCGTCCGAGTCGGATAGCTTCGATGATAGTAGTAGCTTGGTGTCGACTCAAGATGACCGAGAATTGTCTACTAGTGATGAGGAGTCATCATCGTCTGGGGATTACTACCCACATAAAAAGGGAAGGAAAACCTGGCGTAGTTCTAGGAAACAACGAAAGAGATCAGTGTCGCGGAATCGACGAAAACAAAAACGTTCTCGATCGAAAGGCCGAAGAGCCAAGACCGGATTCGGGAAACTGAAACCGATTCTGCCTACGAAATATGACAGATCCCCAGACTCGAGGGCCTATCATAGGTTCCTGACCGAAGGCGCAGCTTATGTGGAATCGGGCCGAGTCGAGCCCCACAAGCAAGTCTTCGTGCTTTCGCACTACCTGACGGGTAAAGCGCATGAGTTTTACATACGCAAAGTAGCAGGAGACCCTGAGAAGTGGGGCATACACTAGGTGCAAGAGACAATTTTATCATCAAAAAAATGTCGAGAAAAATGATCATGAAAGGCATAATTATACTAAAATGACTCTAACAGGAAATTTATAATATCATTGTATTGGAAATGTACCTTCGATCTGAAAAATATTGTATTTTGACTACCATTGTATAATTGTGTATTCTAATTTGCCCATTAGGGTCATTTTGGTATAATTATGCCTCTTATGATCATTTTTCTCAACATTTTTTTGATGATAAAATTGTCTCTTGCACCTAGTGATACATGATTTCTTCCTTGGGCTGTTCAACAACTGCTTCCCAGTTGATTTCTGAACTAAACAACATTGCAAGTTAGTCGATTGCTTGCAATGTGGACAAACTGTGCAAGAATACATGGCTGAGTTGCACAAACTCTGAAACTTGATCAGTGACTTGAGTGAGTGCGAGCAAGTGACTAAGCTCTGGAGTGGCTTTCAACACTCAATTCAGTCTGGGCTCTGGAAAGAAGAGCTAAACCCAGAGAAATCCTTGTTGACCAAGGTAATTGCTGCCACTGAAGTAATTGAGATCACTCATTTGGTAGGAGGTTGGTCAGATCAGAAGCATTGACTGCTGTCTTCCATAGTGCTGTGCCAGCCTGGCCTGAAGCTGTGAAGCCAGTTAAGCCAAGCCCTCTCAGCCCAGGCCAAGCCAAGCCAAGAACCCCACCAAAGCCCCTAAGATGGCCCAGCCCATTGTTTTGGGAAGCCGAGGCCAGGCC
>JBBPLK010000546.1:0-10423 GCA_038089735.1 Exsudoporus frostii | reverse complement strand
CCAACTTCTGAGATCTCGAACTCGACCTGTAAGTGATAGATCCACATCAGTGCACAATGTTATGTTGGCGCACGAATGGAAGCCCTTTGAAAGATGCACTCAGAGCATGGTTGCGTGCGCATGATGTAGGATACCTCGCACAATTGACGGAGACAATTATTCGCGTTACCAAAACTGTCAAAGTACGAATCAGAGAGAACATCCATTAAAACTCCGAGAAGCGGATGTATGATTCATTAACTTTTTATAATGCGTCCTAATGGCCCTGTTTCTATCGATAATTCGGGAGAATAAGTACATGAAGTAAGATATTGTTGGAAACTACTGACCGAAAGAAACTAGGTCCTAACTACGTGACCCAAGACCCGGTCGATGCATGAGACTTCCGCGGTGAATGGCCTGCGATCCTTGTCGGAGTTGCGAAACTCAGCGACCTTGTTGTTACTTCTCCACCTACGGTTGGCATTTGAAATGATCCTATCAGCGAGGAAGCTAACGATGAAATAGAACGTTCTTGTTCGGGTTGATCTTGATGGTGTGGAACGACTCTTGGGAAAGGCTGGTGCACGAGTGTGTAATTTCAGTCCAATTAATCCCTGAGAGCACTGATCCATGAGCCACATAAATCAGTTACGTGATGCTTATGTATGAATTCGAACCACTGAAAGATTGTGGTTGGACGGATTGAAGGTCATGAAACTTCACGACTTCGAATTTGTATAACCACAAACAGCTCACAAGGGTACACCACCCGATTAGAGGTAAGACCTGGTGGATGACACCGAGAAGAGCGATTCAGCAAATCGCACATTGCCTTCAGACTGTTCGCGAAGGGACATACAATCCGATGTCTATTTCGTGAGAGGGAGCTATTCGCTCATCAAAACCACCGCCTTGGCCTTGCACCTTCGAGTTGTGCTATAGTAGTTCGGAAGCTGAGCAGCCAGTCAGTCAAAAGGCGCACAGTAAAAGAAGAACTCCATGCCTCTAGCTATTTCCGACCATCGATCTTCTCAGTTTCCGTCTGGTAAATTCTATGAGGGGAGGTTGGATGAATATTAGCCAAGTAGGATGATGTGATACTTCCTTACCTCAGATCACTCTGGGACAATCCAGTTCGTTGTCCCCCAGGTAGGTGGTACTTTCTAAACCAAGGAGGCATCCAGCCTGGCGCTGCCTACTAACGTTTTGGACCAATGCTAGGACATAAAATGGGGCCGATGCACTTCAATGGACCCATGGACTTGCGAGGAACGCCACAGCCAATTCAGAGCCCTGTCTTCATGGCCACCTGGACACCGTTAACCCAGGTATTCATGACAATGATTTAAATGAGTGCCTTGAGCCCGAAAACCAAGCCAACGCAAGGCGGCTGGAATCTATCGTTGGAAGTTGGTTGGTCCATCGTCGAGAGCGCGGGTTTGCTGTACATCCAGTACCTGCGGTGTTCGTAAAATTGGACTCAATTTCACAACGACCACTGAATGGTTAACTTGATATTCAAAGGGACCTGATGAACGGCGGAGGATGAGTCGTCAAACAGGGCGAAGAGACTACTACACACGGTTTGTGCGATTTGCCGAGTTGGGAGGGCGAGACCGGCATACCATCCAGAGTTCATATTACATGACAACGGATGGTACCCCGGGCCATCTACGTCTGAGCGAAGTGGGGGAGGTGTGGAGGGAACCTGGACTGGAAGCTGTCGACGACCCAGAGCAGGTAGCTTGAATTGCAAGCAGCCTCGCCGTTCCGCAAGGAACCAAGCATCCACTGATCGATAAAGAACTGCTCAATTGGCTATGCAGGTAGCGGTGTAGCGGTGAATTTTTGTATGTGGTACGAATTCCAGAGGAGGGAAGGGAGATCACTTCTCGAATTATTCCGTGTGAATGCTTCGGTGGGAACGGTATCAACTTATAATTATTTACCGTTTTATCCTCCATCAGTGGTACGTCCTTAGAGGCATTCCCGGTCTAGACTCTAGACTCTAATTTCATCGGCATAAACTTATGTCTCACTCACAACCTGCTCTGGGTCGTCGACAACTCCGGTTCAGGTTCTCCCCCCTCTTCGTGAATCGTCGCTTTGCCGAACGTAGATGGCCGTGGTACCAGCTGTTGTCATGTACTATGAGCTCTGGCTGGTTGGTGCGCCGGTCGCGCCCTCTCAAAAATCGCACAAACCATGTGTAGTCGCTGTCTCTTCGCCCTGTTTGACGACTAATGCTCTGCCATTCATTAGGTCCCCTCGAACACTATTTGGTGGTCGCGGTGAAATTCAGTCCAAGTTTACAAGCACAACAGATACTGAGTATACTGCAAACCCACGCTCTCGACGATGGACCGACCAATTTCCGGCGATGCATTCCAATCGTCTTGTACCGGCATATTTTTCAGTCTCAAGGCACTCATTGAGATCACTGTCACGAACACTTGGTCAATAGTGCCAGGGTAGACATGAAGACGGGACTCTGAATTGACCGTGGCGTTTCTCGCAAGTTCGTGCGTCCCTTGAAGTGCATTCGTCCCGTTTCAGGTTCTAATATTGGTCTGAACGTTAGTATACGGCGTCAGGCTGGATGCCTGCTTGGTTCGGAAAGTACCACCTACCTGGGGGACAACGAACTGGATCATCCCAGAGTGGCCTGAGGTGAGGAATTATCGCGTCATCCTACTTGGTATTCATCTCATTGAAATAGCCAGACGGAAACCGAGAAGATTGGTGGTTGGAAATAGCTAGAGGTATGGAGTTCTTCCTTTGCTGTGCGCTTTTCGACTGAGTAGCTTATCAGCTTTCAATCAATAACGCAGCTCGAATCTGAAAGGCCGAGGTGGTGGCTTTGATGCAGATTGGACGAATGGTCCTCTCACGAAATAGACATCGGATTGTATGTTGCATCCCAATCGGTCTCTTGGCAATGTGCGATTTACTGAATCGTTATCCACGATGTCTTCGACTAGGTCTTGCCTAGATGGTATGGTTTACCTTTGTGGGCTGTTTGTGGTTGCATAAATTCAAAGTCATGAAGCTTGAAGTTCCACGATCTTGAATCCGTGCAACCACAACTATCCAGCGGTTCAAATTCATACATAAGCATCACGTAACCGATTGATGTGGCTCATGGATTCATGTTTTCACAGGGATTTATTTGGCTGAAACCACACACTTGCGCATCAGCCTTTCCCAAGAGTCGTTCCACACCATCCAGACCGATCCGAACAAGGTCATCCTATTTCGTCGTTTTCGAGCTTCCTCGGTGATAGGATCATTTCTAACGCCAATCCTGGAGAAGTAACAAAAAGGTCGCTGAGTTTGGCAACTCCGACAAGGTTCGCAAACCATTCACCACAGAAATCTTATGCATCAAGCACGTAGTCCTGGTTTCAAGAAGGACTTCATACAGGTTGGTTGCTTTTGTCTTTTGGACTGAAAATTGATGAACTCAATGAGAGTGTACGGACGAAACGAGGTTTCGAATCCACGGACCTTTGGAAATTACGCTCACGAGTCGTGGATGACGAGGGATATTCGTTTGAACGGACGGGTTCCTCGTATTGTCTCACTAGATGTGGCGTGTTGCATTCGTCGCTAGAGACCCCACGGTCTTAATATGCTTGTATGTGTGATAGTAACTTGTGGTCTGTGCTGTCCGTTTTTTGTGGCAACCACTTGAATCTTCTGACGACTGGTCATTTAGTGGGTCAGGCCGTTGGGGCTTCCTGACAGAATCTTCGGACGAAGTCCCACGATTCGAGCTTTATTTGAAGCGTTCCATGGTCCGAGTCGAGTACCAAGTCACTGACCACCGTCTGAGACCCCATGATAACCGTTTCCGACGAGACACAGGAATGCCTTGATTCTCAGCTGGCCCGGTTCAAGCTGACAACTCTTAAACCCGACTCGGGGGTGAATACAATAACTTCATCGACCAGAAATGACCAAGGAGACCCAAGGAGACGATCCACCAATCAAAGGCCCTGCCGATGTCAGGTGTGCGCCGCAAATTTCGTACTTGCTCACTGCCTCTCAGCATTCCTAATTAAGATTACAGATTCTGTTCTGTTCCTGGTTTGGAGTTCATGGAACCGATGTTCCAGCCAGACTAAAGTGGAAAGAAAAGTTGCCCAATTTGAGGACATACGCCGCGCCGCACACTAGGTTGGTGACTGTTATAATTTAAATACGTTCTGGATCGTGCGTGGTTGCTCTCGAGCCTTGGAAGGAACTGAGGTCGAGTCGCTCGGAGTTACTGTCATTGGGAGCCACGGACTGTTTTTGTTACCAGATGTATTGCTGTGCAGCTCACAAACCAGCTCCAATGACAAATACCATACACTATAAGGACCATCATATTGTTCCTGGCAACTTGTCCGTGCATTCTGGAGTAGTAAAATTTCCCTAGAACTGGGTCATGGACAATCGACCTCTTGAGGACCAAGCTTTATATACAGTACTACCTGAGAGGAACTCTTGGTCGTCACGATTCCCAGGCTGACCGAAACAGCTGTTCGGATGAACGTTTGGCTTGCTAATATGTGGTTCGCGGGCTGGTTTGTGATATACCTCAGGGGACTCGGACATTCAAGTAGTGTTTGTCGGTGTGATGGTATGAAGTACAGCTGAGTATGTGTGTCAATGAAGTAACGGGGCGAGGCAGAGGTTAGACTAACAACCGCTGTTTTCAGACCCGCCGAGATGTGTTGTCGGTGCGGTGATATTCGAATGTGGTGAGTAAATGGAACCATAGAAATTGTAGTAATTCTGCACAATTGTTGGTGATGATGGTATGGGTGGGGTGGTAACATCGACTGTCTCTTCTGCAGCACTGATAACAAGGGATGTCAGCGACTCTGAGGCCAGAACGTATTCATCGCTCAGAATGCTGCTCGCATCTGGATGACATAGGCTATAAGCTGTCATTGCGAGACTTATCTCAAGATGCTCACCAGAAATTGATTGATTACCTTCGAATGGGCCGGAGTAAGAGGCAATAGTATTGGCTGCGTCTAATATCTGTTGCTTTGTAATATCATCCAAAGGACGGTCAAGCTTGATTGCTATCCCTCCTAAATTTGCGCCAGGGAGTAGATTATCTGGAAGACAGAGGATGTTCGAGACTGCACGAGCGTTGCGACATGATAAACCTACCATTCATTGGTTGTACATCTTCTCCTGGGAGGGATAACAAACTTCTCCCTACTGACCTCAGCATCTCCTCAGATCGGCTCTGTGAGAGAAATATTTCATCGCAAGGGTTATCATCAATAGCGAGTATTGTTACCTTTGTTGCAATGTAGAGAGATTTGCTCGCAACAAGGAACATTCGAGCGGCACGATAGTTCGTAATGGCTTTGAGGGGGTTCTTGGATTTGGGACGCTGTTCAAGCTCCGCCTTCTGCAACATTAGTCTAACGTGTATGAGAAGTGAGCGGTTGATATAAAATGTCAGCCGACGACTTACTGATCATATCTGGCCTTCGTAGTGGTGATGAGCTCTTGCCATTGTTGAGGGCTATTACCGATCTTGGTGATCTTGAGCATTTCGTCCAGAGTCGCATCTAGATAGAGATCACCGCGGCCAAGACTGTCCCTTTTTCGATACGACGATAATGGGAAGATCGCTCTATTAAAGCTGGACGCTTCACCAAGGTTGACAGGGACGACGACAGTCTGGTAAAGTGGGGAGTCCATAGCACACGGACCAGAGGTGGGGGGGGGGAGAGGGGAGATTTGATCGTGGAAACCAAATTTGCCAGGTTATATACCACTCCAAGCAAGCAAGCTGGAGCGGCCCGTTGTCTGCCAAAAACGGTTTCCACATGCAGGTTTATTAGCAAAAAAAGGATGATGCTTCGTAAGACATGTCAGCCGAAAATTGATCAAGTATTGCCAACCATGAGGGTGAGTTCTGTCGGGCATGGACTACAAGTCAGTCCTAGTTAATGTTTTCAATCTCTGAACATGTGCACTGGATAGACGGAACTTGGACGTAATTCGCACCTCCAGCTTTGAATCCCCGCGAAGTCGGCGATAACAATGTGGGCGCATGTTTATCCATGTTTATCCGCGAGAAACAGAGCTTACTCTATTTAGCAAGCAACCAGCTTGCTCCAACTTCATGTTGAACTTGAATGCATTCAGCATCCATGACAAGCGGAAAACGGACACTACCACGGGAAGAAATAGACAGACAGAAGACCCAACGGATCCAGAAGGAACTCACTGCCTTCGGAACAACTCAGCGACTTCCTCCCGAAACGCGGGACGACAGAGAGATCTGGTGGTCCAATCACTTCGAGTGGTTGAAGGATCGAGGTTACCTTCTTCGCGCACGTTATGCTCCTGATTGGGTTCCATCCTGGAAAACCTCTGGCAAAGTTTGGTTTGAGCATGAAGACTCGCGAAACCTCGAGGTATACTCGTTTTTTTTTTTGATGAATTATCGTTATTTCTCATTCCTTCATTACCAAGGTAGGACACATTATCGATGCCACACGTCTCTCAGACGGTAGATATGTCACCTTGAAACGGATTAAGAAATCGGTACACCCTTATGAGGTTGACATTGGATTGTACTTTTCAGAGAGCTTTGCTTCTCATCCAGAGAACCATTGTGTCCCTTTCTACGAGATCCTTTCATTCGATGATAATGAAACCGTCATTATTGTCATGCCACTGCTTCGCCCTTATGCTGATCCACCGTTTGACACGTTTGGGGAAGTAGTGGAATGCTTTCGGCAGCTATTTGAGGTGAGCGAGGGAAAACGATCATTCAGTCTACATTGCTTGACCACCATTTATAGGGGTTACGGTTCATGCACAAATACCATGTTGCTCATCGGTGCGCCGGAATGAAGAGTCGTCTGACCCTTGCTGATCCCCATGTTAGTGACTGTATGAATATGAATTTGATGCTGAACCCAAGTTCAATGTATCCGGAATCCTTCCACCCGATGGAAATTCACATGAAGAGGGATTACGATGGTCCTGCAACATATTTCACGCGTACCCAACGATCACCCAAATACTACATTATTGACTTTGGGATCTCTCGCAAGTATAACCCATCCGAGCCTGACCCCAAGGAATTACCCATTTGGGGTGGTGACAAGGAGGTGCCAGAATTTCAAAATTCAAACCAACCCTGTAATCCATTCCCCACAGACGTCTTTTACATCGGAAATGCCATTATGAAGGATTTCATCCAGGTTTGTTACATTTGTGCTCTGTCGTTATCAGTTTCACGCTCAACAACGAACAGACGAAGAAGGGGTTTGACTTCATGAGGCCACTGGTGACTGAGATGATTCAGTCAGATCCTTCCAAACGACCCACGATGGATGAAGTTGTCGCCCGATTTGACAATATTTACCATGGTCTAAGTCGTTGGAAACTGCGCTCTCGGGTGGTGGACCATGAGGAGGATGTCATTGAGAAGTTCATCCATGCTGCTTCTCACTGGAGACGTCGGATTTGGTTAGTTGCTAAAGGCGTTCCGGCTATACCTAAACCGCCGTCGTGATTTCTAAAATCCTACCTCATCGTTTATTATATGCGACAACCTCCGAAGAAATGTACTCTTGACATGTCCACCCACGGGTGTTCCAGATACTTCTCCACAGACAACCAAAGTGCTGTGACTGAGAACACACCAAGAAGGTGGACGACCATGAAGGGCGAGCTTGATACCACCTGAATATGGCAGCTAATGATTCTTGAAGTTGCACCCCCTTGTCGAGTTGGTCCACATAACACATGTCGCTCCATGCCCACTGGAAGTGAAGAGAGCACACGGGGACACAAAACCTTTGCAGCTTGATGTTCGCGGGAGACGCCGGCAGGCCGTAGATTGAGGTAGTCTCGACGAGCTGAAACGTCGGTTCGGGTGGTCACCACCTGTGAGAGAACATTACATATCGGTAGAACTCCTTCACTACTCTCCAAATACGCGCATAATCTAGCTCCGTCGTCATTGATGACACGAGCTCGTGGTAGTAGACAGAGAGTGCTTCAAATGCTTTTGCTTGCTGTCCCTTGTCATACTATAGACGACCGGCGGTGGTGTTGGTGAGTCGAGAGTAACCAGACGTAGACAGTGTGGTCATCCGCCCCTGTCGAGATTCTTTTCCCGTCTGGTGAGACATCCACCGCATCCACCCCTTCGCTGTGTCCTTTCCAGCCGGTCACCTTCCTGTGGGCTCCCCACATCCCACACCGTCAGCTCGCCAGTGTCCGTCCCACTTACGATCCACTTCCCGTTTTGTGACACTGCGATGTCGTTAACCTCATTCCTCGCATCCATTGGGGTCCCCACTTCCTTGCCATCTTCCGTTCGCCAACGTCGAATCTTCCCTTCCTGACCACCGGTCACAAAGTGCTTCCCATCACCGAGGAAGGCAACCGAATAAATGGCATGCAAACCGACGATTTTAATTGGATTTGCTTCATTTGTATGAACGGTACTGGTGTGGGAATTGTTTACACTCAACTCTAGGGTCTCCGTCAGTATCGCCCTCTTGCAACGTCTTACCCGCGTACTCACCATTCCTCGATAGTCGGCTGCTTCCCAAGTTCATGCTTGGCCAGGTATCAGAGTGATAGCACAAAGGATGCGTGATCGTCCACCTGCTGCACCTTATTCCCTCGTCTTGCATTGGGACTTCGTCACATCCGTCATAGGCCAGCCCTTCGAGCAACGTCGCTCATTGCCTCGTCAATGACACATCTGGCAAGTTTAACCCGAACAACAACAGGTTCAGTCTGCACGTTCGGAATATTATGCCAGAGAACATAGCTTTCTTCCGCCGAAGCACGTAACTGTTAGTCTGGTGACCAGACTGTTCTATGAGGCAAGCCGTCGACAGTTGATCAGTGAGTCCCAGCTGGCAAGAGCTTTGTTACGCCTGCCAGTGTGTATGAGAATTTTCCGTGAGACCGGTATTGTCTTTGCTACATGGTACTTATCTTGTTGAGCTTGGTTACCTGGTTCTCAAGTCTCGACTAATCAGGTCTCTCCCAAGAGTACCTTTCCGAGTGAGCGAGTGAGCAGTTGCTGAAACCCCGAGAAGCAATAATGTCACTGAGGTATGCATGATCGACTCTTTGTAAGTACATGATATATCCCGTGTACTCATTTTAAAAAAATAGCGTTATAGAGCCTTGGCCTCCAACCAAAAAAATGTTTCCCCTAGTTCGTTGCACCCATGGGAGGGTCTCCCATAAAACACCGTTTTACCTGCAGAGGTTCGGGCCGCCAAACTCCAATCGACGACTGTTTTAACCTTTGGAGCACACGATCGTTCACGAACGTACTCCATGATGGCAAATCGTCGACCTGTCAAAACTTCGGCTCTGCTGATGGATTTGACCGTTCAATCTTCTCCGCTGTCCTTGAGCAGCCCAGAGGCCCTCACACTAGGGAAAGCCTTTCTCGATGCTCGTTGACGAGTTGCTCAGTATACCTTCTCAATGTGTACGAGCCTCGGTGAGTGGCAGAGACAAGTTGCCAAGACGATGCACTTCAGATATGCCGAGTTCGTGCGTCATTTTTTTTCTTTACGTCTACGTTCTTGACTCGTTTGTGACTGACTAACGCAGGAAAAAACAGACTTGAAACCGTACGACGATTCTGAATCCAAAAGAGATCTTACATGCTCAGCCCGAAGCATATTCTACAATGCAGCCAAGCAGTTTACTCACACATTGGTGATCGACTTTTTTGGTGAAGTCTATATCAGAACCGATGGTAGGATCGTTGGACCGTACATCAGCGTCGATCCCTCGCAAACGAGGAACACTCCGTCAGCAGGATGTTTTCGACAGCTCCGTTCTCATCGTACCCAATTTCATACGATCTGTTCCAGAAATGTGCCCGCTATCGAGGGGATGATTTCCTCGAGGCTTGTTTCAGATGAGGCAGTCGACTTGGAGAAAACAGTCGCGGACGCATTTCATACCTTCACCTCAAATGCCAATGCACCAGTGGTTAACAAGTTAGTGGATCAGCTGAACACGCGTGCGTCCTCTTTTAGATTGTATTTTCCCGACATGACCACGGTACCACAGTGATTGGTGCTCTTGACCTTGTGACGTCACAGGCTTCCCAAGCATCAACGGAAAGTGACTAGTGATCCGTCGGGTCAGTACCCCACTCCAGACATCCTCGCCAACGACTTCATGCACCACACGTCACAGCGATAAGCTCGTCATCAACGACACCATCACTGGCCCAACTGTCAGCTTCATCAGGACGTCGTCGAGGTTGAGTCAAGGTCGTTCTCACAACAGTGGTCATGGGCAATCACTGTTCCTTTAATGGACTCCATCACTGACGTGGCTTCCCAGCTGTAAGTACGTCTACTACCACCACCCGAGTCTTTTATGACATGAAACAGGAGACGATCTGTATTGTACTCTTCCT
>JBBPLK010000543.1:0-10487 GCA_038089735.1 Exsudoporus frostii | reverse complement strand
AATGTCCAAAGGATGAGGAAAAGCCTTTGCAGAAGTTTGGCTCACCAAGCTTGACAATGAACACATACCTGATGCAAACAAGAACTGGACGACTATCAAGAAAGCCTTCAAGGCCGCCTTCACCCCCAATGATGCAGCAGCACAGGCTCGAGTGGCACTTGCCTCACTCAACCAAGACCAGAAACACATCTCCAGCTTTGACAAATATATCTCCTCCTCCCTCCTTTCCGTTCACTCTGGAATCACCGACTACCATGCCTTGTCGGAGTGGTTCCTCCAAGGACTCAATCCGCAGATCGCAATACAACTTACCCTCTCTGGAGCCATCAAGAACTCCACCACCATGGAGGAACTCTACTCAAAGGCCTCGGAGATTGAAGGAAGTTACCCCCAGATCGCATCACTTCAGAAAGGACCCCAACTGTCCTATGGAGGAGGTGGTTGCCACCATGATTCCAATGCTATGGATGTGGACTGCCTCACACTATCCCCCATTGAACGTGCTCACCACATGTGCAAGAACTGCTGCTTCATATGCCACAAGAAAGGGTGTTCTACTAGGAATCATCCTGGTTACAGTCATAATCACCCAACTGGTAGTTGGCACACCAACCCGAAACCACCCAAAGCTGTCCATGCTAGGGCAATTTCCACCACTTCCCATTCAACCCCTACCCCCACTTGTCAGGAGGATCCCCTGGAGTTCTTCCTTAAGGACATTACCAAGACTCAAGGACGTGATCAGGTACTTCATACCTTAAGATTGGCCTTTGATCCATCCCTAGATGAACAAGGGAGTCCTCTACCTGAAGAAACACTGGCTGAAGAATGGGATGAGTCTGCCAGAGTCCTGACTATTGAAGCTATGCCCCATATTCCTCTCCCTGTCCATCATGCATCTTTTTAAAGGGAGGAGATAAACCAATGACATCCTCCTCCTTCATAATAGCCCCTGTATTTATTTCCGGATTGAGAACTAATTCTATTCATATTCCCATCTCGATCTGGAAGCAGGATGGCAAAATCGTTGGATCCAATGCATTGATAGACAGTGGAGCAACAGGATGCTTCATTTCAAGAACAGCAGTACAGCGACTGGGACTTCCAGTCACTAAATTAGACCAAACTGTGCAAGCTTGGAACATGGATGGAACACCGAATGCCTTAGGTATCATCAAGTACAAGACCAACATTGTGTTGGATTATGGAGGAGTGAGAGAGAAATGAGACCTCTTCATCCTCAACTGCGGAAAAGACAAAGTCATTTTAGGACTTTCCTGGCTCCAGGCTATCAACCCAGATATTAACTAGAAAGATGGAAGTGTAACGGTCACCCCATCAAACTATCGGTGGACTACTGGAGAACCACCAGAGATACTGGAACAGCAATACCTCCTCAGGTGCATGCTACACGATGAAGCAGCTCACATTGAAGATGAGCTATATAACACCTTCAAAACTTGGACCCCCAAACAGCAGGCCAAGTTCTTCAATACCAGTGGAGGTGTTCCCAAGTTCATAATCAAATGAACAACCATATCAATGATAATCACACAAGAGGCAATCAAGACAAAGACTGTCATACCTGAGGCCTTCAAAGAATACATGGATGTATTCTCCAAGAAAACCCCTAGCAAACTGCCACCCTCTCAATCTTACGATCATGCCATCGAACTCAAAGACTCGTTCATACCAACCAGAGCAAGAGCATGCCCACTCAACCCAATCGAATGACAGGCCTGCAAGGAATTCATTGAAGAACACCTCAAAACAGGGAAAATCTCCCCTTCCAAGTTGTCACAAGCCTCCCCTTTCTTCTTTGTGAAGAAAAAAAAGCCAGGAAATTATGAACCTGTCAGGACTATCGGTACCTGAATAGCCACACCATCAAGAATGCATTCCCCCTTCCCCTTATCTCCAACCTCATCGACAAACTCCGAGGATTGTTGATCTTCACGAAATTTGACGTATGATGGGGATACAATAACATCCTCATCAAGCCAGAGGACCAATGGAAGGCAGTGTTCCTCACCCCGCTTGTGTTACAGACATCAAGGCCCCCTACCCTTTTTCCTCCCTTTCCCCCTCTCCCCTATCCCAGGCGTTATGGGACATGATCACTAATGACGAAGGGATCTCCGGGACCAATTCATAGGTGGTGGTGTTCCGAGCATCACCTTCTAATGGCCCTATCCACTGCCCCCTCTTTCCTGCCTCTCCCGACTTCTCCCGATCCCATTTCCTTCTGACCCGTACTTCCCCGAATCCCTGCCTCTTTCTATTTCAACAGACATTGCCTCCTTGGCTGTGTGCCTATTATACATAGCCTAGTATCCCCCTTATATCCTGTTTCCTTTTATATCTATTACCAGCCATAAATCCCTAACTACCTATTTATACCAGGACTTCTCCCGTGATGTATTTCCTCCCAACCTTGATCTACACATTACATCATGCCGATCAATCTTTGCTCGCTTCGAAGTGTCCCTCAAACTTCTCGAAGCTTCCTCACTCGATCTGGACAGGACTCCGCCACTGTCCCCCTCTCTTTGGACGAGACTCCACCATTGTCCCTTAGTCTCTACCCAGCCATAGAGGCTTGCTCACTCACCACTCGCACGACCCCGCCAGTGCCTATGTGGTTGGTTGCTGGAGCCCGTACCCTTGACCACGGCTAGCTTGGTGTAGCTAGGGCTGTCGGATTTCCGCACGTCGCCTATATGTGCCGAGTCTCCATCCCAGACCAGAAGTACCCCCGAGGATTGGTTAACACGAAAGTGTTAGTTGTTGACGCTATGGTTAGTGTAACAGCTTGGGCTATTTGAACCAAACATCATGTTCTTCAGAATATGTAACTCTCCCACTACTTTTCAGGCTTTCATGGACAATCTCTTCAGAGATTACATCGCAGAAGGGTGGCTAGTGATATATATGGACAACCTCCTGATCCACTTCTCGGATCAGGCAACACATGATGAAAGGACAAGGAAAGTCCTACAACATTTCCGTGAACAGGAAATGTACTTGAAACTCGAGAAGTGTATCTTCTCCGCCGAAGAAGTGGAATATCTCAGGATGATCATCGGAAAGGGAGGCATGCAAATGGACCCAGTGAAACTCAAAGCCATCCGAGAATGGTCCCCACCAGATAGTGTCAAGGCAGTTAGATCTTTCCTGGGCTTCTGCAATTTTTACAGGAAATTCATCCCCTTGTTCTCAGATATCGCATGACCACTCTTGGACCTCACCAAGCAGTCAACCCCCTGGTCGTGGGACCTGAAACACAAGGAAGCGTTCTGCAACCTGCAGAGAGCCTTCACCTGCCAACCAGTCCTTGCCTTCCCTGACACCTCCAAACTCTTCACCCTCATGACAGACACCTCCCTCACGGCATCTGGAGCCGTGTTGATGCAGCAGAATGCAAACGGAGATATGCAACCCTGTGGCTATCTCTCCCAGACCTTCTCCCCCACTGAGCGGAACTATGACATCTTTGACCACGAACTACTGGCCATAATTCATGGACTGGAAGAATGGAGGCAGTACCTCCTAGGATCCCCATTTCCCGTGTTGGTTCTCACCGACCATAAGAACCTCACCTACTTCAAGGAACCGCGAAAACTCTCCTGAAGACAAGCCAGATGGCTTCTCTTCCTCCAAGACTTTGATATGGAGTATCACGCCCTACCAGTCGCACAGATGGTGTTACACTAACTGTAGCGTCAACAACTAACACTTTTGTGTTAACCAATCCTCGGGGGTACTTCCAGTCCAGGACGGAGATTCGGCATGTATAGGCAACGTGCAGAAATCTGACAGCCCTAGCTACACCGAGCTAGCTGTGGTCAAGGGTACAGGCTCCAGCTACCAACCACGTAGGCACTGGCAGAGTTGTGCGAGTGGCAAGCAAGCAAGTCTCTACAGCCGGGTAGAGACTGAGGGATGTTGACGGAGTCTCGTCCAAAGAAAGGGAGACAGTGGCGGAGTCCTGTCTAGATCAAGCGAGAAGGCTTTGAGAAGTTCGAGGGACACTTCGAAGTGAGCGAAGATTGATCAGCACAATGTAATGTGTAGATCAAGGTTAAGGGAAATACATCGCAGGAGAAGCCTCGGTATAAATAGGTAGTTAGGGATTTATGGCCAGTAATAGATATAAAAGGAAAATGGATATAAAGGGAATACTAGGCTATATATAATAGGCACACAGCCGAGGAGGCAATGTCTGTTGAAATAGAGAGAGGCAGGAACTCAGAGGAATACAGGTCGGAAGGAAACGGGATCGGGAGAACTCGGGAGAGGCAGGGAAGAAGGGGTGGTGGGCGGGGCCATTAGAAGGCGATGCTCGGAACATCACCACCTATGAATTGGTCCCAGATCTCCGGGGAGATCCCTTTGTCATTAGTGATCATGTCTCATAACACCTGGGACGGGGGAGAGGGGGGAAGAGAGGAAAAATAATAGGGGGCCTCGACATCTGTAACAGATGGCTCCTGCAGACGCCCTATCCTGTTGAGATGATGTGGATACCTCCTTGGACAACACCAATGTCCAACTCCTTCCCTCGGAAGCCTTTGATCACCAACTTTGCACCATTGACATAGCTCTGGCGGACAAGATCAAAGACTCTTCCTCCAGTGACCCACTCATTCTCCAAGCCGTCCACCATATGGAGAAGGAGCTTCCCCTCTTCAATAGATCCCGTGCCAAGAATTGGACCTTTGATGACAGATGCCTGTACTACAAAGGAAGGCTCTATGTGCCCGAGCCCACCTGTCATGACCTTGTCACTACCACTCACTGCTCCTTCAAAGGAGGACACAGCAGCCACCTGCGAACAATCACACTCCTTTCCAAGGACTATTGGTGGCCCAGCCTCTCCACCTACATCCAGAAATTTGTTTCCAGATGTGCGGTTTGTCAGGCACACAAGGTCCTCACTCACCCTACTGTTCCCACCATCACTCCCCTCACATTCGAGGCCTCCTGCCCTTTCCAACACCTCTCCATGGATCTCATCACCAACCTCCCCCCTGTCAACAGCTTCGACTCTGTTATGGTCATGGTCGACCATGGCCTTAGTAAGGGGGTGATTCTCTCCCCTTGCATGAAAACTGTGGATGTAGCAGGAATTGCCCAGCTATTTTTCAAAAACATATTCAAACAATTTGGATTACATGAACGAATTATATCAGATTGAGGCCCCCAGTTCACCTCAGCCTTTGCGAGAGAGCTAGCAAGACTACTCCAATACGACGTAGCTCTCTCATCAGCCTATCACCCCCAAACAGATGGGGAAACTGAATGATACAACCAGGAACTAGAAACCTATCTTTGCATATTCTGTGAAGGATAACCACACAAATGGCTAGAACTACTGCCAATGGCCAAATTCGCCCACAATGCAGCAATACATTCTGTCACTGGCAAATCCCCCTTCTCCCTAATTATGGGATATGAATCACACTCCTATCCCCCACTTGAAAAAACCTTCCTTCTAGCTCTTGAGCAGCAACTCAACCTGATTGAGGACACATGGAAGGAAGCCGAAGCTGCCCACAAACTCGCCCAACTATGCATGAAGGAATGAACCTTATCACACTTCAAACCATGGAAACTCGGAGACAAGGTCTGGTTAGAAACCAAAAACCAAAAACTCCAAGTCTCTTCTCGAAAACTCTCCACCAAACGAACTGGCCCCTTCGAAATCATACAAGTTGTCTCCTCCGTAGCATTCCAGCTAAAGCTACCCCCACAATGGAAGATCCACAACATATTCCATGCTTCTCTCCTGTCTTCTTACTGGGAGACCACGGAACATGGCCCCAACTTCCCACAACCCCTGCCGGAACTAATCAGAACAGAAGAAGAATATGAAATTGACAAGATCATTAATCACCAAGGCACCACCGCCAGAAGGCAATACCTGATCCACTGGAAAGGTTATCCTGACTCAGAATGGACTTGGGAATCGGAGTCAAATCTGGGCAATGCCAAAGCAATGCTCAAGGAGTATAAAACTTGCCGAAAGTTATAAACTCCCCATGTCTCCCTCCCTCCAATTGCTCCTCATCACCCTATCCTGTGTTTCCCAACCCCTCATCCAAGCCCGTCTTCAAAAACAATACCTGGAACTTGACGTTCCTCACCACACCACAGAACACTCCTGCTTCTGTCGGATAACCTCATGCCCCTACCACCGGGACTATTAAATCTAGATGACCTTACCTTTCTCATCATGGCTGGACCGTCTATCCCCATTCACCTGACAACTCCTATATGCCACCATCCTCGAAGGGAACGCGGCCTACCAGGCATTGTGTATCCTATCCTACTTCTACGCCAATGACACCCTCACCCAGCTCTCGGTTCTTTTCCGGGTTTACTCCACCCTTCAAACCCATTTCACTAGGACCACCTGGTACCCAGCAAGTCCCCCTAACCCCTTCCAGACTGCCGCCGCCCAAGAATCCCTGTTACGAATGGTACTTTTCACTCAACGGACTTAGTATATTTTTCCTTTTTGCATCTTATCTTATCACGCCACGTGATTATCTTATCACAAAGGACGCTTATCCTCTTTATCTTTTTCTCACAAGATCTACGATCTCCCCTATGCTCTCACAGCCTTCTTTTAATTTCCATGCTGTGCATGGCTATGCTCTTCTTTTCTTTTCTTCCATTTGATGCGCCTCACACATCACACATGTCATGCTTCCATTCCACCTCACTTATTTAATCTCCGCTACCCACAGCCCAGGGGTTAGGGTTAGTCTCTATGCAGTAGTAATCGGTAGATCCGATACAAACATGTACATACAATCTAAGTAGTATATAAAGGCCAAAGTTGCCACCAGAGAACTTCAGTCAAGTTCCCTTGGAGTTTCCCCAATGCTTCATAGGATAAGACTCTTGAGCCTACCAGCTCTCATATCCCCCTCTCTTTTCTCATTAGTAAGCAGCCTTTGCCTAGACCTTTAAGTGGGTCGAAGTTGTTGGTTGTTTCACTAGAACTTGACTACATCTTCTACTCACCGTACATAGGTGCCTATGAAGCAAGGAGGCTTTAGCCCATTGAAAAACATCCTCAGAGTCAGGAGCAGAATCTTTGATCAAAAGTAGGTCATCGTAAAGAAACGAGGTGATACAAACTGACAATGCTCAGTGCCATACTATTCTGACTTTGACAGGTCCTCGTTGCTGGAGCGTGTAGAGCATTTAAGACAGCAAGTGGAGGTGCGATACAACGTGACAGATCCATATGACGTAGAGAGGTTTTATCCCGCCACAGACGAGGGTGTGGAGCAGTTGATCAAAGAAGCGATCGCCACCGCCCGCTCTCAGTCATCTCCCCACCGTTCACCATCGACTTCGGCGTCCGACGTTCTCAGCATCCATGAAGACGAGCAGGCTCTGGAAGACCTCCTCAGTGCTGAAGAAATCCCTGCGGAGCTAGGCCTCATATTCCTCCCACCTAAGATACAGCAGTTGTACCAGGCATACCAAGTGGCGCGAAGAGAAGCGCAGAGTCACTCGCCGGAGTTTAGAGTAGGATTTGCTCTAGGGACTAACGGCAGAGAAAGGGGCAACAGATACCGTACGCCCACACCTTACCCTCAGAGGAAACCGAGAACGAAGAAAGTTTACGAGAAAGACGAGCGGAAGCAGAGATACCTGCACACATACGACAACGTAGGATTCAAATACGATCTATACCTACGATCGAAAGATCATCTCTCCACACTTAAGAAATATCCCTTCTTTTTTACCTACCTATAGACAATGTCGGGAGTTCAGAATGCAACCCCATTTGATATCTTCCAAGATGGTTTGCAGGACATCTATGACAGGCTGAATGCAGCTGTCGCCATCTTTAAGGAACAAATGGACATGTTGCTAGAAGCAAGGAACAATGTGGAACAATGCAAAGACATGATCAATCAGCAAGCAAGACAGATTACACAATTACAGGTCTGAGCAGCGGCCACACCAAGTGTACCGGCAACGACAACGACCTTGTCATATTCAAAGAAGGTCGAAATCTTCGCAGACCCCGGAGACTACGATGGGTCCAAAACAAAATTTGAGGAATGGTGGATGAAGGTCCAGGCATGGATTGTGGTGAACGCACATGCAATACCTCCCGGCTTGCAAGATGCTGTCGGGGCTGTTCTTTCACAACTAAAAGGGCCAAAAGCAGGACCCTTCGCACAAGTCCGCCTTATGCAAGCGGCAGAAGGAACCTACACGTGGACGCAATTAGTCAGCGATGTAGAAGGTTTGTTCCGAACCATGAACAAACAAGATTGGGCAAGGAAGGAGCTCCGCGAGCTCAAACAAGGAAACTTGCCAATGGACGATTTCATCATCAAATGGGAGGCAATTTACCTCCAAGCCAATATCGACAACTTCCACACGGTGGAGTTGCTGGAACGTAATACCACACCTGGCATTATTGCCAGAATCTTCCAAGAAGGGAAGTGGGCCAAGGACCCATTAGAATACCTCAAGGAGATATGCCATGTCAGCTCTGCAAGGGAGAGCCTAAACTTCATCATGGGAAGAACCCAATGGAGGAGCAGATCGGGCAAAAAGGACCCGAACGCCATGGACGTAAGTGTGGCCCAGCGCGGAGGATCTGGGAAAGGTTTTAACTGCGGCATGGAAGGGCATCATGTGAAACAACCAAAGCTTCGACCCACTTAAAGGTCTAGACTAGGCTGCTTACTTATGAGAGAAAGAGGGGGATATGAGAGCAGATGCTCAAGAGTCTTATTCAGTGAAGCTATGGGGGAACTCCAAGAGAACTTGACTGAAGTTCTCTGGCAGCGACTTTGGCCTTTATATACTACTCAGAGTGTGTGTACATGTTTATATCGGATCTACCGATTACTAGTGCATAAGGAATAACCCTAAGCCCTGGGCTGTGGGTAACGGAGATTAAATACATGAGGCAAAATGGAAGCATAGCATGTGTGATGCATGAGGCGCATCAAATGGAAGAGAAGAGAAGAAAGCATAGCCATGCACAGCACGGAAATTAAATGAAGGCTGTGAATGCATAGGGGAGATTGTGGATCTTGTGAGAAGATAGATTAAAAGATAAGCGTCCTTAGTGATAAGATAATCATGTGGCGCGATAAGATAAGATGTAAAGAGAAAAAGATGCTAAGTCCGTGAATGAAATGTACCATTTGTAACACTACCCCCTCCTTAGGGATCGACTTCCAGGCGATCAAAGGGTGCATCCTTGTCATGTGTGACGGTATCATTCTCGAAAGGTTTAAATAACCCGAGGAAATCTATATATGACATGCATAGTTTCTGGGGTGCTTGTGGGTTTGCGCGGTGGAAATCAATGATTACGTCTTTAGCATTGTCAAGTTGACCCTCCGGTTCCCATGTACGATCAATGTCTTCAAATCCAGACCAGTGGACTAAATATTCGAGTCGTTTTCCCTTGAGTTGGGAATCAACGATGTACTCGACTTCATATTCGACATCACAATCCTCTGTGACAGTTACATGTCCCAGTTTTACAGCTGATTGTCCTGGCAATCTATCCTTATACAGCTTGACTCATGAGATGTTTATGACCGGATGTATCTTCATAGATCGTGGTAATTTCAGCTCAACTGCGTTGTTACCGATGAGTTTAGTGATAATGTAAGGTCCAACCCAACATTCACTTAGTTTTGTAGATGCCCGTGTCAAACGGAGATTTGTAGTGGATAACCACACTTTGTCACCAACTTTGTAATTGGGTGCTTCCGTGCGGTATTTATCAGCTTGTGTCTTCATTCGACCCTGAGCTTCTATAATATTACATCTCGTGTCATCAAGAATCTTGGCCATGTCGTTAGCCAATTCATCAGCAGCTGGTGCCTTTGAAACATGTTGTTCAATTCCCATTCTTGGTTGATATGAATATGTGATCTCAAATGGAGACTTCTTAGTAGAAGCCTGCTTCTTTGAGTTATATGAAAACTGGGCGAGTGGTAGCCAATCTACCCATTTATCTTGGTTTTCTGTGGTGAATAGTCGGAGATACTGCTGGAGATCTCTATTCATCTGTTCTGTTTGGCCATCTGTCTGCAGATGGTGCATGGTAGATAACTTAGGGGTTATGCTGAGGCATTTGCAGAGATCTTTCATCACCTGTGATGCAAACTGCGGTCCTCGGTCGGATACTGTTACAGACATGGACCCCCCTATTATTTTCCCACCTTCCCACCCTCTCCTCCGTCCCAAGGCCTTTGGGATATGATCACCAACGAAGAAGGCATCGCCCAGGACGTGTGGAATCAGTTCGTAGGTGGCGATGTTCCGAGCATCGCCTTCTAAGGCTATACTCACTGCCTACCCTTCCGAGTTCCCCCGGACTACCTCCTTCCGTTTCTCTCCGATCCCTTCTATTTCCAATTCCTATTTGACTGATTGGACATCGCCTCCTAAGCTGTGTTCTCATTATACACAGCTCGTTATCCCGA
>JBBPLK010000541.1:0-10534 GCA_038089735.1 Exsudoporus frostii | reverse complement strand
TATCACCCATGTCTTCTTCGTCGTCGTCGTCATTACTATAGGGGTCGACCCTGATTAGTGAGTGATGAGGTTGATCAGATCTAAATGAATTGACTCAGCGCACATGGATGGTGTGAGAACGCTATATTGGTACCTAAACGAATTGACTAGGTACTGATGAGAACAAGAAAGTATGAGTATGGCTGGCCAACGTACCTCAGCGCACACGGACGGTGTGAGAACGCTGAGGAAAAAGGGTTAGCCAGATGATGCGTGTCCTAGTGCTACAAGATTACGTAAGACGATCAACAAACATGTGGCGAGATGCAAGATGTGTAATGGATGAGACGGCTGAGTGAACAAGAAGATTGAACAAGATTATAACATCTAACATACCCCCTTCAGGAGGCCACTAACCCGAGGGCTGCTGAGAGCTTGCTAAAGACAGGCTGGGGTAAGGGTTTGTGAGGATGTCTGAGATGTTTTTGTGCGTAGGTAACCAAATCAGACAAAAGGTGCCATTGTCGACATGTTCACGGATGAAATAGTATCGAATGTCTATATGCTTTGTATATTGGTGAAATTTCACCGCTGTGGAAAGAGCAATCGCTCCAGTATTGTCAAGAAAAATCCTAATGGGGGTCTGGAACGGGAGTGAGAGTTCAGAGAAGAGAGATCTCAACCAGAGACCTTCTTGAACAACATGGGTGACCACCATGTACTCTGCCTCAGTAGAGGACAAGGCCACAGTCATTTGCTTTTTGGATACATGTGAGATCAGCCCACTGGCATAGAACCAAGCATACCCTGATACAGAACGACGACCCAGTTCATTTGCCCAACTTGCATCTGCATATGCATGCAGCTCTGGGGTTTCTGTGTGAGCACCGTAGTGAAGTCGATGATTGAGTGTTCTGGCCAGGTACCGAAGAACCTGTTTGCCAGCTGCGAAGTGGCGAGGTAATGGTTCAGCATTGAACTGGGCGAGAGAGTTGACAATATATGCGATGTCAGGACGCGTGTTGACTGAGAGGTAGATGAGTTCTCTGATCAACTTAAGGTAAGAGGGACAGAGATTTGCGACTTCGGGATAAGAGGCAGAGGGATCCCCAAAGGGTGTTTTTGGATCGGCGGGGAGACAGACAGGATTGCAGTCAGATAATCCATACTCTTGGAGCAGGAAGCTGATGTATTCTCCCTGATGCATCCACAGCTGCCTGGTCTTTCTGTCTCGCTTGACTTGTACCCCCAGGTACTTCATCACTGGACCTAGGTCCTTGATGCCAAATTTCTCTGCAATCCTCCATTTCACCTTCTCAAGGAATGAACATGAGTTGGATACCCCCATACCATCATCGACATGCCATCCGATCAGGCATTCGACCTTCATGGGCAGGGCATTGGTTATGGAGCTGGTAATGCCTGCAATGATGTCGTCTTCGCCATCATAGTAAAACAGGGCATGGTCCGATTTGGCATGGACGAACCCCAAGTCTGACATCACAGAATATACCTGCTCATACCACTCGAGTGCCGACTGTTTCAGTCCATAAATGCTATGTAGCATGAGCCAGACAGATTTTCTCCAATCGCCCTGCTTGAAGCCCTTGGGCTGGTGCATGTAGATCTCTTCTTTGAGGACACCCCAGAGGAAGGCTCTCTTTGCATCAAAGGTGTCTATTTCCCAGTCGTTTTGACAGCCGAGCACTGCAAGTAGTCATATGGTGGCAGGTTTGATGACTGGAGCGAAGGTGGCACCATAGTCAATCCCAGGGACCTGAGAGAAACCCTGTGCGACAAGTCGTGCCTTGTAAACTGAGCCGCCCTTGTTGTCCTTTTTGAACTCTAGGATCCAACAACATCCGATTGCCTTGCGGCCTTCTGGTAGTTCCGCGACCTTGTAGACATTCATATCTTTCATGGTCTGGAGCTCAGTTTTCATCGCTTCGAGCCATTGCCCATGGTCAGGTCATTGTATGTGGCTGGTGGAATTGACATATCATAGTCAGGGGAAGACGGGTCTCTGTGCTTGTTGCTTCTGATAGCAATGTGGGCCTGTTCTTCAATGACATGAGCTTGTTCCCTGATAATGACATCTGCGGCAAGGTCTGAGATGTCACTGTTTGATTCAATGGGTCTCAGGGAGTCAGCATGAACATGTTCATCACCATTTACCCCCTCCGACAAGCCGGGGGACCCTTGCGGACCATCGACCGACACCCCCTGAGCCAGCACACAAGCGTGCTTGTCCCGTAATTCCTCCAGATGAGCCTTGGCAGCTGCACGGTCCTTGGCAAAAGCCCTGCTGGCCTCGGTCATGTTGCGGGCATGCACAGACCTATGAGGCATGACAAGAGGCAATGCCGCCGCAGCTGGGACAGGGATCAAAGCGGTTGCCAGGGCCGTCTGAGATGTCACTGTGGGAGGGGTGGGCGGGGCAACAGATTCCTCCTCATCATCATCGTCGGTGACATTTCCAAGGAGATCTTCATCAAATATGACATCACACACGATGAAGAAGGCACCGCTACCAGAGTCATGGAGGTGGTAGCTCTTCACCCCCTCAGGGTAACCCATGAAGATCACCTGGCATGATTTCGGGCCCAGTTTACTTTGCAGTTCAGTGGGAATGCGGGCCCAGCACTGTGACCCAAAGATGTGGAGATGAGATAAGTCCAGCTTCTTGTTATTGACCATCTCATAAGGCATCTTCCCAGGTGGCAAGGCAGTGGACTCGGTGCGGTTCCATAAGTAGGTGGCAGTGAGTATGGCCTCCCCCCAGAGGGTAGAGGGCAATCCAGCAGCTTCCAGCATAGCGAGTGAGCGGCCCTCGAGGGTATGCATTGCTCATTTGGCCTTGCCGTTTTGTTGGTGGGCATAAGGTGCTGCTAGCTGCCGTTCAATCCCCACCTCCTCCAAAGCCTTCATAAACTCCGCGCTGATGAATTCTCCACCATTATCAGAGTGAAACACTTTGACCTTGCACTCCGCATGGTTCTCCCACAGGCTTTTGATGATCTGCCATGCGTCCAGTGCCTGATCCTTGGTAGTCAGCAGTTGAATGTTAAGGAGGTGGGTGTGGTCATCCAGGAACACGACGAAATAGAGTTTTGCATGTGGGATGCAGATGGGAAAAGGTCCACAGAGATCAGAATGGATCAAGTCCAACATGTGCTCCACTTGAGGAGACGTGGAAGGGGGGTATGGCTTTCATGGGTGCTTGGCCATGATACATGCCTCACACTGTGAGAGTGGAGTGGAACGGTCAATGTTCACCCCTGTTGTGATCAATGGTAAGTGCTTGACTAAGTCGCCACTTGGGTGACCCATCCGTGCATGCCATAGATCCAGTGTAGCCATGGGTTTTGCCACAGTGGAAATCTCCTTCACCCTTGGCATGTACGAGACAAGCTCACTGGGGTGAATGAACCGCAGGTCGACATGGCATAAGTTCCCTACCAAGGGCAGGCTGCCCAGGACTTCACCATTGTAGGAGAGTTGACAATGAGATGTGTTGCCACCACGTGATCCCTTGAACTCACAATCCCAACCCTTCTCTAACATGCGACCAACTGAGAGGAGGTTAACGAGCGCCCCCGGGGCATGGAGACATTTGTGCAATGTGATCCGATACTTCTCACCACCAAGAACGAGCTTGGCAATGCACATTCCTCTGCCGGTGGTGCACAACATGCCATGGTTCGCTGTCTGCACACCGGGGTTGTCTTCCATCCTGAAGTTCAAGAAGTACTCATGGCCAGTGACGAGGTGCGAGGTGGTACCAGAATTGAGCAAGGTGGAGATGAGGGGGGGGTAGGGCTCTGAATGGTGGTGTCATTGCCAGGTAGCTTGGTGATCATGGTGCAGGACAATTCACGTGGCGGAGAAGGGTCTGAGGGGGTTGCCATGACTACAGCTGCTGTCTCGGGCTTTTGACTCTTGCTGCGAATCCAAGCTGGGGCTTTACTTTCCATGCCTCCACCGGGCCAGTAACAGTGCATGAGGTCGTGGTTTTTTGTCAGCACGTGGGAGATTCGTGCACAGCATGTTGGTGCACTTTACCCCCTTGGGGTTGTTATGGTGCATGCGAAGCCCAGTGACGGGGTTAATTTTGATGTTTGACCCAGCACCCTGCACAATTGCTATATTAGTGAACTCAGATCCTGGACCTGCCAACTTTTGCCTCCTGATGATGGTGTTCGCCTTTTCCGTGAACAACTTGGCGACATCATCGAAGGTGAGGGGGGTGGAAGGTGTTGTGGTGCTTGTGGTAGTAGTGGATGAAGACAAGATGGACATTCTGTTCATTGTGAACTCCTTAAAGATTTGCCATTCGACGCCATCTGGAAGATCCTGCAACAGATCAAAGATGGCTTCGTCGTTTGAGTAGGTGATTCCCATTTGAATGAACCTTCAACAAGCATCTTCAAAGACGCCGAGATATTGAGGGGCGTCGTCTGTGTCTTTGAGTTTCTCCGATCTTATTCTTGCACAGAGTTCATATTGGGAGAGGAGGTCGTTCCGTGAGTAGTGCTCTGAAAGGATATCCCACTGCTCATGTGCAGTTTGGCTTTCATTGAGTTGGTTTGTGACGATTGCAGAGATCTTTCGATCAACTAATGCCTTGGCTTGTGCATCCTTGGCTAGCCAGTCGAGAATTTTCTCTTTTTCTTCATCTGTGATGGCAGCTGGATTCACTGGTGTGGGTTTATCAATGGCGAGCTCAGTGAGATCGAGGGGATCTGAGCTGTTGCTGTAGTGGTTCCATAGACGTTCCCCCTTAAGGGCTAACATCATTTGCCGACGCCACTGTGCATAGTTCTCAGCTTCTGTCAGCTTGCAAATGTGGTTGTACTTTCCCATGGTTAAGTTATTAATCTCCGTGGTCTTGAGTGAGCATTTGAAATCTAGATCTCGTAGGTTCGGGTTCTGCCTGGTCAGAACCCAGGGCTCATAACCTGATCGGATCTAAACGAATTGACTCAGCGCACACGGACAGTGTGAGAATGCTATATTGGTACCTAAACGAATTGACTAGGTACTGATGAGAACGAGAAAGTATGAGTATGGCTGGCCAATGTACCTCAGCGCACATGGACGGTGTGAGAACACTGAGGAAAAAGGGTTGGCCAGACGACGTGTGTCCTAGCGCTACAAGATTATGTAAGACGATCAACAAACATGTGGCGAGATGCAAGATGTGTAATGGATGAGACGGCTGAGTGAACAAGAAGATTGAACAAGATTATAATATCTAACAGAGGTGAGGAGTAGGATGGGGAGCTAGGGGAAGGTGGTGTCACAGGTCTTGGTGGGAAAGGGTCCAAGCATAAGGGAGGGTCAGAGCATGGCATAGGGGTACAATCTCCTGATGGGGCCATGGATCGCGAGTGGGGACCACTTGAGGAAGTTGGTGGTGCCCGTGGGGGATGAGATGGTGGACGCGTGGGATTGTATGACACTCTGGCTGGGACAGGTCCTCTGGATTCTATAGTGGGTGGTCTTCCCTGTGAACTTCCGATAGCCTCCTCTTCATTTCTGGCCTCCTGGGTGGCGAGAAGAGCAGTGAGGTTGATTCTCTTTGTGGTTGCTTCGGGGTACTACCTCCTTGGTAGTCCAATGGGGGTTTAGGCATAGTAGTGCTAAACAATTATAACCTTGATCTTTTGTTACATCAACTCATGACATCAACAACTGACACTTTCATGCCAACCAATCCATGGGAGTTCTTCCGGTCCAGGATGGAGACTCGGCATGTATAGGTGACATGCAGAAACCTAGTAGCCTCACTGCTCCGAGCTAGCTATGGTCAAGGGTCCTGGGCTCCAGCTACCAACTGCTAGGCACTGGCAGAGTCGTGCGAGCAGCAAGCGAGCAAGTCATTGACAACCATGTTAAGACTTTAGAGATGATGGCAGAGTCTTGTCTAAGAAGGGAGATGGTGGTGCAGTCCCATCTAGTAGAGGGAGATGGCTTCCAGAAGCAGATCGGGCTTCGAAGCGAGAAGGAAGGTTGATTACACGAAATGAGGTGTAGATCAAGGTTAAGGTACAACACGGGAGAAGCCCCAGTATATATAGTAAGTAGGGAGTTTAGGGCAGGTCAATGGATAAATAAGGGAAGTGGATATAAAGGGAAACGAGGCTGTGCATGAGGAGAGCGCAGCCAAGGAGGGATTGTCCTGATGTGAAATAGATAGGGAGAAACCGGGTCAGGAGGCAGTGACCCACAGGCGATCAGGAAGAAAGATGAAATAGGGGGCGATGAGGCACAGCCTCATCGGGTAAAGTCGGAACAGCCTAGAAGGCAGTGCTCAGAACACTGCTGCTGACAAACTGCTCCCAGATCTCAGGTAAGATCCCTTCATCATGTCCCACCAGGCTTGGGACTCATGGAATGGGGTGAGGAAGGAAGGTGGGGGGTGAGGAAAAAGGTGGGGGGTCCCAGACATCTGTAACAGTTTGATCCGATGAGTGGATCAGGAGATCATCCATGTAGATCACTAGCCACCCTTCTGCGATGTAATCTCCGAAGAGATCGTCCATGAATGCCTGGAAAGTGGCAGGGGAATTGCACATTCCGAAGAACATGATGTTGGGTTTGAACAGTCCTAGTGGCATGAGGAATGCCACCTTCCATTGGTCCTCCGGTTTGATGAGGATGTTGTTGTATCCCCATTATACATCAAACTTGGTAAAGATCAACAATCCTCAGAGTTTATCGATGAGGTCGGAGATGAGTGGGAGGGGATACGCGTTTTTGATGGTGTGACTGTTTAGGTACCAGTAGTCTTGACAGGGTTGTAGTTTCCCGACTTCCTTCTTTTTGACGAAGCAGAAGGGGGAGGCTTGGGGGGACTTGGAAGGGGAGATTTTCCCTGTCTTGAGATATTCTTCAACAAACTCCTTGCAGGCTTCTCGTTCAATGGGGTTGAGTGGGTAGGCTCTTGCCCTGGTTGGTATGAATGAGTCTTTGAGTTCAATGGTGTGATCATAAGATTGAGAAGGTGGTAGTTTGCTGGTAGTTTTCTCAGAGAATACGTCTGTGTATTCTTTGAAGACCTCCAGTATGACAGTCTTTGTCCTGGTTGCTTCTTGTGCAATTATGATTGATATGGTTGTTTGCTTGACTACGAACTCGGGGACGCCTCCACTGGCATTGAAGAACTTGGCTCATTGTTCTGGGGTCCAAGTCTTGAAGGTGTTATATAGCTCATCCTCAATGTGAGCTGCCTTGTCGTGTAGCATGTACCATAGGAGGTACCGCTGTTCCAATACTTCTGGTGGTTCTCCAGTAGTTCATCAATAATTAGATGGAGTGACTGTTACACTCCCATCTTTCCAGTTGATATCTGGGTTGATACCCTGGAGCCAAGGAAGTCCTAGAATGACTTCGTCCTTTCCACAGTTGAGGATGAAGAGGTCTCATCACTCTCTCACTTCTCCGTAATCCAACATGATGTTGGTCTTGTATTTGATGATTCCCAATGCGTTTGGTGTTCCATCCACATTCCAAGCTCATGTGGTTTGGTCTAGTTTGGTGATCAGGAGTCCCAGTCATTGTACAGCTGTTTTTGAAATGAAGCACCCAGTTGCTCCACTATCTATCAATGCATTGGATCCAACGATTTTGCCATTCTGCTTCCAAATCAAGATGGGAATGTGAATAGAATTGGTTCTCAATCCAGAAATAAATACAGGGGCTATCGTAAAGGAAGAAGATGGCATTGGTCCATCTCCTCCCTTTAAAAAGATGCATGATGGACAGGGAGAGGAACATGGGACATAGCTTCAACAGTCAGGACTCTAGCAGACTCATCCCATTCTTTAGCAGGGGTTTCTTCTGGTATGGGATTCCCTTGTTCATCCAAGGACAGATCAAAGGCGGATCTCAGGATATAAAGTACCTGATCACGTCCTTGAGTCTTGGTGACGTCCTTGAGGAAGAATGCCAAGGGATCTTCAGGAGTGGGGGTAGGGGTCAAATGGGAAGTGGTGGAGATTGCCCTAGTATGGGCAGCTTGGGATGGTTTCGGGTTGGAGTGCCAGCTACCAGCTTGGTGGTTACAACTGTAGCCAGGATGATTCCTAGTAGAACAGCCTTCCTTGTGGCATATGAAGCAACAATTTTCACGCATGTGGTGAGCATGTTTGATGGGGGATAGTGTGAGGCGATCCACATCCATAGCGTTGGGATCATGGTGGCGACCACCTCCTCCGTAGGATGGTTGGGGTCCTTTCCTAAGTGATGTGATTTGCTGGTAACTCCCTTTGATCTCTGAGGCTTTTGAGTAGAGTTCCTCCATGATAGTGGAGTTCTTGATGGCCCCAGAGAGAGTGAGTTGTACAGCGATCTGGGGATCAATTCCTCGGAGGAACCATTCTGACAGGGCGTGGTAGTCGGTGATGCCAGAGTGGATGGAAAGGAGGGAGAAGGAGGAGATGTATTTGTCGAAGCCGGAGGGGTGTTTCCGGTCTTGATTGAGTGAGGCAAGTGCCACTCGAGCTTGCACTGCTGCGTCATAGGGGGTGAAGGCGGCCTTGAAGGCTTTCTTGATAGTCGTCTAGTTCTTGTTTGCATCGGGTATGCATTCATCGTCAAGCTTGGTGAGCCAAGCTTCTGAAAAGGCTTTTCCTCGTCCCTTGGACATCCTATTGAGGAAAACCACTGTCTTCGCTTCATCAGGGTATCGGTCCGCATGAAGGGTGAAGTATGCATCCATTGCCAGGAGCCATCTGTTGGCATCTCTGGTCTCTCCACTGAACTCTTCAGGGAGTGCTGCTTTAATCTTGGCCATGTCGTTGTCTTCCTCGTTACTGAAGGGATCTATACAGATGGGGGAATGATAGGGGGAACCTGGGGGCAAAGAGTCTGGGGAGGACAGGGGTGTAGGTGCTCATGGAGGAGCAGGGGAATCAGAGGGTTGCCTTTGGATATGATCTTCCAATGGGGCCACAGTTCGCGAGAGGGGACCACTTAAGGAAGTTGGGGGTGGTCGAAAAGGGGTGGGAGATGGGTGTGTGGGGTTGTACGAGATTTCTGGTCCTACGACTCTTTGTGGGGGGGGTTCTATGGCAGATGGGGTAGAAGAAGTTCCAATTGCTTCTTTTTTGTCTCAAGCTTCCTGAGCAGCGAGAATAGCAGTGAGATTTATCCGCTTCATGGTGACGGCTGGGTACTACCACCTGGTAATCCTGTAGGGGTTTAGGCATGGTAGCACTAAACTTGATCTTTTGTTACACCAACCTTGGTGTCAACAACTAACACTTTCATGCTAACAATCCTCGGGGGTACTTCCAGTCTGGGACAGAGACTCGGCATGTATAGGCAACGTGCAGAAACCTGGTAGCCTTAGCTACACTGAGCTAGCTATGGTCAAGGGTGCTAGGCTCCAGCTACCAACTGCATGGGCACTGGCGGAGTCATGTGGGCGGCGAGCGAGCAAGTCCTCTACAACCATGTAGGGACTGAGGGACAATGATGGAGTCTCGTCCGAGAGAAGGGAGACGGTGGCACAGTCCCATCTAGTATGAAGGGGATGGCTTCCAGAAGCAGAGGGCTTCGAAGTGAGAGGGAAGGTTGATCAGCACGTAATATTATGTAAATCAAGGTTAGGGAATTACATTGTGGGAGAAACCCCAATATGGGTATGAAGAACATAAGGGCCAGCAATAGATATAAGTGGAAAGTGGATATATTGGGAAGACGAGGCTGTGCATAAGGAGAGTGTAGCTGAGGAGGCAATGTCTGAAAAATCAAATAATATCAGGAAAGTAGGATCAGAGAGGATCGGAACAGAAAGAACCAGAAAGGGTTCGGGTGAACACAGGAGAGGAGGAAATGAAGGGGCGGTATACAGGGCCTTAGAAGGCAATGCTCAGAACATCGCCACCTACAAATTGATCCTAGATCTCTGGGGAGATCCCTTTATCGTTGGTAATCATGTCCCACAGGGCTTGGGATGGTGGAGAGGGAGGAAGCGAGGAAAAAGAGAGAGGGTTCCACTCATCCGTAACAGATGTCCAGTTGGCACCAGTGAAGATAGAAACATGGGTGTCGAGCTTGAACATGGTGAAAATGGAAGATCTGGAATGCAACAGCATCAGCATGCAATTCCAACATAGGTTCATTATCATGGTGGTCATGCTCAATCATGAGCAGCCAATTAAGGCATTTGATGATAGCAACAACCACAGCATTCACAAGTAAGAGGGAAGGTTGAGCAGCATGAAGTGCTCAACCTTACCAAGGTGTTAGGCAACATATGGGTGCAGCCTGAGGGCACACTCCATAGTGCTCTAACAGGGCTCATAACCTGTTGCGAGGGCACATGTTAGGAGTGAGGAGTAAACCTAACACTTACTTGGTTGGTGTATGGATACTGAAACAACCAAAGGCTTCAACCCACTTAAAGGTCTAGCAGTGATTGTCTACTGGTAATGAATAAGGGGGGAGAGAATGCACTGCACTCAAGAGTCTCAGGCTCTGAAGTCTATGGGGAAACTCCAAGAGAACTTGACTAGAGTTCTCTGGCAGCGACTTGGGCCTTTATATA
>JBBPLK010000536.1:0-10654 GCA_038089735.1 Exsudoporus frostii | reverse complement strand
GTACGATTCGTGTGGGATGGGAAGGATTATCCAAGCTTGCGCTTGGTGTGGCTGGAGGGGGGACACGAATGGGCTCCATAGGAGAGGTGGGAGGGACAGGGCGCCTGGTTGTTGTTATTCCCATAGTGGAGCGAACATTGCTGGTGGTGGGGGAAGTGGCAAGCCCGGCTGTGAAGATGACAGCTCCTCTCCTTCGTAGGGTCCTGATGGGAATACTGGGAGAGATTGGGGTAGGGGTTCCACTAGGTGGTACAACGGTGGGGGTGGAGGGGTCGGAGGGGACGAGGGTGGCGTCGGAGTCCTCTCTTTGAGGAGAGTTTCTAGGGCTAGTATGGTTTCTGTTAGGGACCGTACTTCTGCTGATATCCGCGGCGAGGGGTCCCGAGGAGGGGAAGGTGGTGGTGGCACGGTGGACACGGGGTAGTCCAGTGGGTAAGGGTGAATCTGAGTAAAAAGTCGCTCGTTCTGTTTCCGAGAGCGAAAGAAGGATGGGAGTGAGGGAGACATTGATGACTGAGTAGGGGAGAAGGGCAATGGCAAAGTTGAATCCTTCAACATATAAGAGGTCGAGAGTGAGTTCTCATGCCTCAACGAGGCACTGCTCGAAGGCAAGGACGGAAGGGGAATCTCGGGTAGCGGCAGTTTGGAAGGGATTAGGGGGACTTGCCAGGCACCAGGTGGTCCTGGTAAAAAGGGTTCGAAGGGTGGAGTAGATTCGAAAAAGGGCTGCGAGCTGGAGGAGGGTGTCGTTGGCCGAGAAGTAGGGTAGGGAGCGCAGCTCCAAGTAGGCAGAGTTTCCTTCGAGGATGGTGGCATATAGGAGTCGACGGCAGAATGGGGTTAAGCAGTCAAGGCGCGTGGAAAGGGAGAGGGTCATGGGTTCTAATAATTCCGGTGGTAGGGACACGACATGATCTGGCAGAAACAGGAGTGTTCTGCGGCGTGACGGGGAACGTCAAGTTCTGGGTATTGTTTTTGGAGACGGGCTTGGGTGAGAGCTTGGGAAATGCGGGATAGAGTGAGGAGGAGAGATTTGAGGGGTGGGGACATGTTCTGTTCTATAGTTTCTGGCATTTTTTATACTCAAGGAGTATCGCTTTTGCATTGCCCAGGTTGGACTCTGATTCCCAAGTCCGTTCCGAGTCAGGATAGCCTTTCCAGTGAATGAGATACTGCCTTCTGGCAGTGGTACCTTGGTGATTGATGATCTTATCGATTTCATATTCCTCCTCTATTCCGATTAGTTCCGGTGGGGGCTGTGGAAAGTTGGGTCCGTGTTCTGCCGTCTCCCAATAGGAGGATAGGAGGGAGGTGTGGAATACGTTATGAATTTTCCATTGGGGAGGTAACTTGAGTCGGAATGCGATGGAGGATATTACTTGTGTGATTTCGAATGGTCCAGTTTGTTTAGCGGAGAGTTTTCGGGAGGGGACTTGGAGTTTGAGGTTTTTGGTTTCCAACCAAACCTTATCTCCGAGTTTCCATGGTTTGAAGTGGGAGAGAGTTCGTTCTTTCATTCGTAGTTGGGTGAGTTTGTGGGCTGCTTCGGCTTCCTTCCGTGCATTCTCAATTAGGTTGAGTCACTGCTCGAGGGCGGGGAGGAAGGTTTTGCCAAGCGGGGGGTAAGATCGTGGTTCATATCCCATGATTAGAGAGAATGGGGATTTGCTGGTTACTGAGTGTACGGCGGCATTGTGGGCGAATTCGGCCATCAGTAGTAGAGCTTTCCATTTGTGTGGTTGTCCTTCACAGAATATGCGAAGGTATGTTTCTAGTTCCTGGTTGTATCATTTGGTTTCTCCGTCCGTTTGGGGGTGGTAGGTGGAAGAGACAGCTACATCGTATTGGAGTAGTCTGGCGAGCTCTCTTGTGAAGGCCGATGCGAATTTGGGTCCTCGGTCAGACACGATTCATTCGTGTAGTCCGAACCATTTGAATACATTGTCGAAGAAAAGTTGGGTGATTCCGGCTGCATCCACAGTTTTCGAGCAAGGGGTGAGAATTACCCCCTTACTAAGGCCATGGTCGACCACGACCATAACAGAGTCGAAGCCATCGATGGGGGGAAGGTCTGTAATGAGGTCGACAGATAGATGTTGGAAGGGTCAGGTTGCCTCGAAAGCGAGGGGGGTGATGGCCGGAACGGTGGGGTGGGTAAGGACTTTGTGCGCTTGGCAGACTGCACATCCAGAGACAAATCGTCAGGTGTAAGTGGAGAGGCCGGGCCACCAGTAGTCTTTTGCTAGAAGGGCAACTATTACAGACGTGGTCAACCCCTACCCTTTTTCCGATCTCCCACCTTCCCCGTCCTCTCAAACACTATGGGACATGATCATTAACGACGAAGGGATCTCCTCGGAGATCTGGGACCAATTCGTCGGAGGACCAATCCCGAGTATCGCCCCCTAAGAGGCTCTACTCACCGCCCCCTCTTATCCCGAATCCTCCCGCATCTCTCCCGTTCTGTTCCGCTCCGTTCTACCATTCCGTTTTCTTCCGATCCATTTCATCTCTCGAACAATGCCTCCTAGGCAGTGTTCTCTTTATGCACCGCCCACTCTTCCTTATTTAGTACTATTCCTCTTATATCTATTACCGGCCCTAAAGCCATAGAAGTACTATTTATACTGGGACTTCTCCCATGACTGTTTTCCCCTAACCTTGATCTACACCAATTTACGTGTTAATCAATCTTCCCTCGCTTCGAAGCCTTCTCACTCGACTCTAGATGGAACTGCGCCACCATCTCTCTGTCTCTCTCTCTATACAAAGTATAGAGACTTGCTCACTCGCCGCTCGTACGACTGCGTCAGTACCTTAGCGGTTGGTAGCTGGAGCTAGTACCCTTGACCTCAGCTACTAGGAGCTGATCGGTTTCTGCACGTCGCCTATACGTGCCGAATCTCCATCCTGGACTGGAAGTACCACCGAGGATAGGTTGACACGAAGGTGTCAGTTGTTGACGTCATGGTTGACGTAACAGCGACGGTCCTGAGATGACCCCCATGGCCCCCTTCGAAGGAGCGGTGAGCACTAGATACCAGATCGTGTCAGGCAGCATCTGGGACGTATAACCGTCCTTTGAAATATAACCGGCCGTTGGTAAACGTCCAGTCATCAACCAAGGAACGGTTGAATAAGGGGAGTTCTTTCTCCATCTGGTGAATGGCCTGGAGGACCAGGGGGTCCGTGGCGGAAGAGTCCTTTATTTTGTCTGCGAGCGCAACATCGATGGTCCGAATCTGATGGTCGAAGGCGTGGGATGGAAGGAGTTGGACGTCCATATTGTCAGAAGAAGTGTCTATCCCGTCTCGTCGGGATAGGGCGTCGGCGGGGGTCATTTGTGCTCCTGGTACAGCTTGGTACTCCATATCGAAGTCTTGGAGGAAGAGAAGCCATCTGGCTTGGCGGCGGGATAATTTCCAGGGTTCCTTGAAATAGGTGAGGTTTTTGTGGTCCGTGAGGACCGCTACTGGGAAAGGAGATCCTAAGAGATATTGTCTCCATTCCTCCAATCCGCGAATGACAGCTAAGAGTTCCCGGTCGAAGATGTCATAGTTTCATTCGGCTGGGGAGAAGGTCTGGGAGAGATATCCGCAAGGTTGCATATCTCCATTGATGTTTGATTGCATGAGTACAGCTCCGGAGGCTGTAAGGGAGGTGTCGGTCATGAGGGTGAAGGGTTTCGAGGTGTTGGGAAAGGCGAGGACTGGTTGGCAAGTGAATGCGAGTTGCAAATTCCGGAAGGCTTCTTCGTGTTTCTTGTCCCAAGACCAGGCGATATTTTGCTTGGTAAGGTCTAGCAGTGGTCGTGCGATGTCAGAGAAAGATGGGATGAACTTCCTGTAGAAGTTGCAGAATCCCAGGAACGATCAAACTGCTTTCATGTTTTCCGGGGGAGACCATTCACGGATAGCCTTCAGTTTTACTGGGTCCATTTTAATTCCTCCTTTCCCGATGATCATTCTGAGGTATTCCACTTCGTCGGCAGAGAAAATACATTTCTCGAGTTTCAGATACATTTCCTGTTCATGGAAACATTGGAGGACCTTCCTGGTCCATTCGTCGTGGGTTGTCTGATCCGAGGAGTGGATCAGTAAGTCATCCATGTAGATCACCAACCATCCTTCCGCAATATAGTCTCCAAACAGGTCGTCCATAAATGCCTGGAAGGTAGCGGGTGAGTTGTACATTCCGAAGAATATGACGTTTGGTTCGAATAGTCCGAGTGGAGTGAGGAACGCTGCTTTCCATCTGTCTTCAGGTTTGATGAGGACATTGTTATATCCCCAGCGTATGTCAAACTTGGTGAAGATCGTCGATCCTTTGAGTTTATCGACCAGGTCGGAGATGAGGGGGAGGGGGTAGGCATTCTTAATCGTGTGACTATTCAGATACTGATAGTCTTGGCAGGGTCTTAATTTCCCAGCTTCCTTCTTCTTGACAAAGAAGAATGGAGATGCTTGTGGCGATTTGGAAGGGGAGATCTTTCCTGATTTGAGGTGTTCCTCGACAAACTCCCTGCAGGCCTCCTGTTCAATGGGATTAAGTGGGTAAGCTCTTGCACGCTTGGGTACAAAACAGTCTTTGAGATCTATGGCGTGGTCATAGGGTCGGGAGGGTGGTAGTTTGTTGGTGGTCTTTTCCGAGAATACGTCCTTGTATTCTCTAAAGGGTTCGGGTATCTCGATTTTTTGTTTGACTGCTTCTTGAGCGATGATAGTCGAGATAGTTGTTCGTTTGACGACGTATTCGGGTACACCTCCACAGGCATTGAAGAATTTGGCCCGTTGTATAGGGGACCAAGTCTTGAAAGTATCGCATAATTCGTCTTCAATGTGGGTGGCTTCGTCGTAAAGCATATACCATAGGAGGTATCGTTGGTTCAGTACTTTGGGTGGTTCTCCGGTAGTCCACCGGTAATTTGATGGGGTCACCGTGACGCTTCCATCTTTCCAGTTAATTTCCGGGTTGATGGCCTGGAGCCAAGGAAGTCCTAAAATGACTTCATCTTTTCCACAGTTGAGGATGAAGAGATCTCGTCTCTCCCTAATTCCTTTGTAATCCAACACTATGTTGGTCTTGTATTTGGTAATTCCAGATGCATTTGGTGTGCCGTCCATGTTCCAAGCTCGTGCGGTTTGATCCAGTTTGGTGACTGGGAGTCCTAGTCACTGTATAGCTGTTCTTGAAATGAAGCACCCGGTCGCTCCACTGTCTATTAATGCGTTTGCTCCAACGATTTTGCCATCCTGCTTCCAGATCGAGATGGGAATACGAATAGAATTAGTTCTCGATCCGGAAATAAATACAGGGGCTATCGTGAAGGAGGAGGATGGTGTTGGTCCATCTCCCCCCTTTAAAAAGACACATTATGGACAGGGAGAGGGATACGAGGCGTAGCTTCAACGGTCAGGACTCTAGCGGACTCTTCCCATCCTTCGGTGGGTGTTTCTTCGGCAAGAGAATTTCCTTGTTCATCCAGGGAGGGGTTGAAGGCGGATTTCAAGATACGAAGCACCTGATCACGTCCTTGGGTCTTAGTGACATCCCTGAGGAAGGAGTCCAAGGGATCTTCTTGATGGGTAGTGGGGGTGGGGGCCGAATGGGGAGAGGTGGAGATTGCCCTAGCGTGGGCAGCTTGGGGTGGTTTCGGGTTAGTGCGCCAGCTACCTGCTGGCCGATTGCGATTGTAGCCAGGATGATTCCTAGTAGAACAACCTTCTTTGTGACATATGAAGCAGCGGTTTTCGCGCATGTGGTGAGCACGTTCGACGGGGGAGAGCATGAGACGATCCACGTCCATAGCATTGGGATCATGGTGACGGCTTCCTCCGCCATAAGATGGTTGGGGTCCTCTTCTAAGAGAGGCGATTCTTCGGTAACTTCCTTCGATCTCGGAGGCTTTGGAGTAAAGTTCCTCCATAGTGATGGCGTTCTTGACGGCTCCGGAGAGGGTAAGTTGTACCGCAATTTGTGGATCGATCCCTCTAAGGAACCATTCGGAGAGGGCGTGGTAGTCAGTGATTCCAGATCGAACGGACAGGAGGGAGAAGGAGGAGATGTATTTGTCGAAGCCGGATGGGTTCTTCTGGTCTTGATTAAGAGAAGCGAGTGCCACTCGGGCTTGTGCTGCTGTGTCATAGGGTGTGAAGGCTGCCTTGAAGGCTTTCTTGATGACCGTCCAGGTCTTGTTTGCGTCAGGTACGTGTTCATCGTCGAGCTTGGTGAGCCAAGCTTCTGCAAAGGCTTTTCCTCGTCCTTTGGACATCCTATTGAGGAAAACCACTGTCTTGGCTTCATCGGCATATCGGTCCGCATGAAGGGTGAAGTATGCATCCATTGCCAGGAGCCATCTATTGGCATCCCCGGTTTCTCCGCTGAATTCTTCAGGGAGTGCTGCTTTAATTTCGACCATGTTGTTGTCATCTTCTTTGTCACTGAAGGGATCTATTCGGATAGGGGAGCGATAGGGGGAATCCGGGAGTGAAGAATCTGGGGAGGACGGGGGTGTAGGGGCTCATGGGGGAGCTGGGGAATCAGATCGTTGCCTTTGGATAGGATCTCCCGATGGGGTCGCGCTTCGAGAGGGGGAACCACCGGAGGTAGTTGGGGGTGGTCGAAACGGGGTGGGAGATGAACGTAAAGGGTTGTACGAGATTCCAGGTCCTACGATTCTTCGTGGGGGGGGTTCTAAGGCAGGTGGGGTAGAAGAGATTCCAATAGCCTCTTCTTCGTCTCGAGCTTCCTGAGCAGCGAGAATCGCCGTGAGGTTTATCCACTTCGTGGTGGCTGTTACGCTTGGCCTGGGTAAGGACGAGCATAGACCTTGTGAGAGCGAAGGGTTCAAAGGTTCGACCTAGTCGTATAGGCGGAGGATATTGGAGGTGTTCCAACAAGGTAACCTTGCAAGGTTACGTTCAAGGGACTCGAGGGTTCAAAGATGGGAGCGCCTACTCAGAAGTAAGGCGAAGACTTAAAGAAGTCCTAGAGGTTTCGAGAGGAAAATGGATTGGTGCTAGAAGTACAAGGTAGACTAGCGTGGGGAAAAGTAAAGGGAGAACGGTGGGTTTATATAGTACTTTGAGAAGAAGGGTGACTAAGCAAAAGGAAGGTAAGAGAACATGAAAGAACAATTAGGTAAGACAAGAGAACATTCTAGAAGAATGTTCTGGAAGAACACGGAAGAACTCGGAGAGTAAGGGATGAAAAAGTAAAATGGGCATAAGTGGATTCGAACGTACGACCTGCGTAGTTACTGTGACTGACCGGTGTGACTGACAAAAAGGGAACGAATCGTAACAGTGGCGACTGGGTACTACCACCTGGTAGTCCTGTGGGGGTTTAGGCGTGGTAGCACTAAACTTAATTAACCTTGATCTTTTGTTACGTCAACCGTGACGTCAACAACTGACACCTTTGTGTCAACCTATCCTCGGTGGTACTTCCGGTCCGGAACGGAGATTCGGCATATATAGGCGATGTGCGGAAACCGATCAGCTTTTAGTGGCTGAGGTCAAGGGCACTAGCTCCAGCTTCCAACCACTAAGGCACTGACGCAGTCATGCGAGCGGCGAGCGAGCAGGTTTCTATAACTCGTATAGAGAGAGAGAGATAAAGACAGTGCCGCAGTCCTGTCTAAGGTCGAGCGAGAAGGCTTCCAGAAGCAGAAGGCTTCGAAGCGAGGGAAGATTGATTAACATGTAAATTGGTGTAGATCAAGGTTAGGGGAAAACAGTCGTGGGAGAAGGCCCGGTATAAATAGTACTTTATGGCTTTAGGGCCGGTAATAGATATAAAAGGAATCGGACTAAATAAGGATGGGTAAGCGGTGTATAAAGAGAATATTGCCGCGAAGGCATTGTTTGAGAGATCACATGGATCGGAGGAAAACAAAATAGAGTAGAACAGAACGGAACGGAACGGGAGGGGTGCGGGTGGATTCGGGATAAGAGGGGGCAATGAGTAGAGCCTCCTAGAGAGCGATACTCGGGATTGGTCCTCCGACGAATTGGTCCCAGATCTCCGAGGAGATCCCTTCGTCGTTAATGATCATGTCCCATAGCGTTTGGGAGGATGGGGAAGGTGGGTGATCGGAAAAAGGGTAGGGGTTGACCACATCCGTAACAGGATCTCCTCGGAGATCTGGGATCAATTCGTCAGAGGAGCCATCCCGAGTATCACCTTCTAGAAGACTCTACTCATCGCCTCCACCCGCACTCTACTCCGTTCCATTCCGTCCCACTCTATTCCGTTCTCTCCCGATCTATTTCATTTCTCGAACAATGCCTCCTCAGCAGTGTTCTCCTTATGCACTGCTCATCTATCCCTATTTAGTCATATTCCTTTTATATCTATTACCGGCCCTAAAGCCATAGAGTACTATTTATACCGGGGCTTCTCCCACGACTGTTTTCCCCTTAACCTTGATCTACACAATCTACCGTGTTAATCAATCTTCCATTGCTTCGAAGCCCTCTGCTTCTGGAAGCCTTCTTGCTTGCACTAGACAGGACTGCGCCACCGTCTCTCTCTCTCTCTCTCTCTATAAGGTTATAGAGACTCGCTCGCTCGCCGCTCGCACGACTGCATCAGTGCCTTAGCGGTTGGTAGCTGGAGCCCTGTTCCCTTGACCTCAGCTAGCTCGGAGTAGCTAGAGCTGATTGGTTTCCGCATGTCGCCTATACGTGCTGAATTTCCGTCCCGGACTGGAAGTACTACCGAGGATTGGTTGACGTGAAAGTGTTAGTTGTTAACATCACGGTTGACGTAACACCAACACTATGGATGTGGACCACCTCACACTATCCCCCATCGAACGTGCTCGCCACATGCATGAGAATCACTGCTTCATATGCCACAAGGAAGGCTGTTCTACTAGGAATCATCCTGGTTACAATCGTAATCAGCCAGCAGGGAGCTGGCATGCTAGCCCGAAACCACCACAAGCCACCCATGCTAGGGCAATCTCCACCTCTCCCCACTTGGCCCCTACGCCCACTACCCATCAAGAGGATCCCCTGGAATCCTTTCTCAAGGACGTCGCTAAAACCCAAGGACGTGATCAGGTACTTCGTACCTTGAGATCTGCCTTCAACCCATTCTTGGACGAACAAGGAAATCCCCTAGCCGAAGAATCACCTGCCGAAGGATGGGATGAGTCTGCTAGAGTCCTGACCATTGAAGCTACACCCTGTATTTCTCCCCCTGTCCATAATGCATCTTTTTAAAGGGAGGAGGTGGATCAATGCCACTGTTATGTCAACCGTGACGTCAACAACTGACACTGTCATGTCAACCAATCCTCGGGGGTTCTTCCAATCCGGGATGGAGATTCGGCACATATAGGCGACATGTGGAAACCAGTCAGCTCTAGCTACTCTGAGCTGGCTGAGGTCAAGGGGTACCGGGCTCCAGCTACCAACCGCTAAGGTACTGACGCAGTCGTACGAGCGGCGAGCGAGCAAGTCTCTATAATCGTATAGAGAGGAAAGAGAGAGACGGTGGTGCAGTCCCGTCTAGTTCGAGCGAGAAGGCTTCCAGAAGCTGAAGGCTTCGAAGCGAAGGAAGATTGATAAACACGTTGATTAGTGTAGATCAAGGTTAAGGAAAAACAGTCGCGGGAGAAGCCCCGGTATAAATAGTATTCTATGGCTTTAGGGCTGGTAATGGATATAAAAGGAATATGACTAAATAAGGGTAGGTAAGCGATGCATAGAGAGAACACTGCCGAGGAGGCATTGTTCGAGATATGAAATGGATCGGGAGAAGACGGAAAGAAATGGAACGGAACGGAATGGAGAGGGGTTCGGGTGGATTCGGGTGGGAGTGGGGGCAATGGGTAGAGCCTTCTAGAAGGCGATACTTGGGACAGCTCCTCCGACGAATTGGTCCCAGATCTCCGAGGAGATCTCTTCATCGTTGATGATCATGTCCCACAACGTCTGGGATGATGGAGATGGCAGGAGGTCGGAAAAAGGGTGGGGGTCACCTATATCTGTAACAGCCACCCTCCTTCTTCACGATAGCTCCTGTATTTATTTCCGGATCGAGAACTAATTCTATTCGCATTCCCATCTCGATCTGGAAGCAGGATGGCAAAATCGTTGGGTCAAACGCATTAATAGACAGTGGGGCAACAGGCTGCTTCATTTCAAGAATGGCAGTACAGCGACTGGGACTCCCAATTACCAAACTGGATCAAACTGCACGAGCTTGGAACATGGACGGGACACCGAATGCCTCTGGAATCATCAAATACAAGACCAACATAGTGTTAGATTATGGAGGTATAAGGGAGAGATGAGATCTCTTCATCCTCAACTGCGGAAAAGATGAAGTCATTTTAGGACTTCCCTGGCTCCAGGCCATTAACCTGGAGATCAACTGGAAAGATGGAAGCGTCACGGTGACCCCATCAAACCACCCGAAGTACTGGAACAGTATTACCTCCTATGGTACATGCTTCACAACGAAGCAGCTCACATCAAAGACGAGCTATGTGACACTTTCAAGATGAGCTATGTATTACAGACGTGGACCCCCCCTATCATTTTCCCACCTTACCACCCTCCCCTCCGTCCCAAGGCCTTTGGGATATGATCACCAACGACGAAGGCATCGCCCAGGACGTGTGGGATCAGTTCGTAGGTGG
>JBBPLK010000535.1:0-10727 GCA_038089735.1 Exsudoporus frostii | reverse complement strand
AGCAAATGGGGATAGATGGTCAATGGATCAAGTACTGCCTTCATGCCGCATTGCCTCGGTGATTGATGATTTTATTAATTTCATATTCCTCCTCTGTTCCAATTAGTTCCAGAGGGGGCTGTGGGAAGTTGGGGCCATGTTCGGGGATTTCCCTGTAAGATGAGAGGAGTGAGGTGTGGAAGACATTGTGGATCTTCCATTGTTTTGGTAGCTTCAATTGGAAGGCTACGGAGGAGACAACCTGTGTGATTTCAAATGGGCCAGTTTGTTTAGCCAAGAGTTTCCGAGAGGGTATTTGAAGCTTGAGGTTTTTTGCCTCCAGCCAGACTTTGTCTCCAGTTTTCCAGGATTTGAAGCGGAAGAAGGTCTTCTCCTTCATTCATTGTTATGCAAGTTTATGGGCAGCTTCTGCTTTCTTCCGTGCATCCTCAATAGAGTTGAGTCACTGCTCTAGTGCTGGAAGGAAGGTTCATCTGAGTGGGGGGTAGGATCGGGGTTCATATCCCATGATTAGGGAAAATGGGGATTTATTGGTTACTGAGTGGATGGCCATGTTGTGGGCAAATTCAGCCATAGGAAGGAGATCCAGCCATTTGTGGGGTTGTCCCTCACAGAAGATGCAAAGGTAGGTCTCAAGCTCCTGGTTATAGTGTTCCATTTCCCCATCGGTTTGCAGGTGGTAAGCCGAGGAGAGGGCCATGTCATATTGTAGTAGTCGGGCTAGTTCACTGGTGAAAGCCGACGTGAATTGGGGTCCTCAGTCAGATATGATTTTGTTGTGTAGGCCAAAGCGTTTTAACACATTGTTGAAAAAGAGTTTTGCAATTCCGGCTGCGTCCACTGTTTTGGTGCAAGGGGCAAGAATTACCCCCTTACTAAGGCCATGGTCGACCACAACCATGATAGAATCGAAGGCGTCCACCACCAGGAGGTCGGTAATCAGGTCCACAGAGAGGTTTTGAAATGGGCAGGATCCCTCAAAGGCAAGGGGATGGATGGCAGGAATGGTGTGGTGGGTCAGGACTTTGTGTGCTTGACACACAGTGCATTCAGTAACAAAATTCTGGATGTAGGTGGAGAGGCCTGGCCACCAATAGTCCTTGGACAGGAGGGCAATGGTGTGAAGGTGACTACCATGACCTCCTTCGAAAGAACAGTGTGTGGTAGCAATGAGGTTGTGGCAGGCAATCTCCAGGATGTATAGCCGGTGGCAGAAGTACAGTCTGCCGTCATCAAAGGTCCAGTCCTCCAGTCAGGAGCGGCTGAACAGGGGGAGTTCCTTTTCCATTTGGTGGACAGCTTGCAACATGAGGGGGTCGGAGGCAGACAAGTTTTTTATTTTGTCTGCCAGGGTGATGTCCATAGTGTTGATCTGGTGATCGAAGGTTTCAGAGGGGAGAAGTTGCACATCTGTGTTGTCTTGGGAGGTGTCCATGTCATCCTAACAGGAGTGTGTGTTGGCAGGTGCCATCTGGATTCCAGGTAAGGCTTGATAAACCATATCAAAGTCCTATAAGAAGAGGAGCCATCTAGCTTATCATCTAGAGAGCTTGTGGGGTTCCTTGAAGTAGGTGAGGTTCTTGTGATCGGTAAGAACCTCAACAGGGAAAGGGGATCCTAGGAGGTATTGCCTCCATTCCTCCAATCCACAGATGATGGCGAGTAACTCCCGATCAGATATATTATAGTTTTGTTCCATGGGGGAGAAAGTCTGGGAGAGGTAGCCACATGGCTGCATGTCTCCATTCGCATTGTGCTGCATCAGGACAGCTCTGGAAGCCATTAGGGAGGCATCGGTCATAAGGGTGAAGGCTTTGGTAGTGTCTGGGAAGGCTAGAACCAGCTGTCAGGTGAATGCCACCTGTAAGGCACAGAAGGCCATTTCTTGACGGGGTCCCCATACGTAGATGTTGGACTGCTTTGTGAGGTCCAAGAGGGGGCGGGCAATGTCGGAGAAGGAGGGGATGAACTTCCAATAGAAGTTGCAGAATCCTAGGAAGGATCGGACAGCTTTAACCATGCCTGAGATCTCCCATTCCCAGATGGCTTTGAGTTTGACGGGGTCCATCTGGACACTCTCCTTTCCAACTATTATTCCAAGGTACTCCATTTCTTCAGCTGAAAAGGTACATTTCTCCAGCTTGAGGTATATTTCTTGTTCTTGGAAACATTGTAGAACTTTCTGGATGTGTTCGTCATATGTCTCCTGATCTGATGAGTGGATCAGGAGATCGTCCATATAAATTACCAACCATCCCTTGGCAATATAGTCTCCAAAGAGATCATCCATGAATGCTTGGAAGGTGGCAGGAGAGTTGCATATTCCAAAGAACATGACATTTGGTGCAAACAGCCCGAGAGGGGTGGTAAAGGCTGCCTTCCAATGGTCCTCAGGCTTGATGAGGACATTGTTGTATCCCCATTGTACATTGAATTTGGTGAAAATTGATGATCCTCGTAGTTTGTCAACAAGGTCTGATATGAGGGGAAGGGAGTAGGTGTTTTTGATTGTGTGGCTGTTTAGATACCAATAGTCTTGGCAAGGACATAATTTTCCTGCTTCCTTCTTCTTGACAAAGAAGAACAGGGCTGCTTGGGGGGATTTGGAGGGGGAAATACGGCCTGTCTTCAGATGTTTGTCAATGAACTCTTTGCAAGCTTGTTGTTCGATAGGGTTCAGGGGGTAGGCCTTGGCTTGCTGGGGAATGAACAAGTCTTTGAGTTCAATGGCGTGGTCATAAGATTGCAAGGGTGGTAATTTCGTATGGGTTTTCTTGGAGAATACGTCTGCAAATTCTCGGAAGGCTGCTGGTAGGGTGGTCTTTTCCTTGGTTGCTTCTTGAGTGATAATTGTTAATATTGTCATCCATTTGATGACGAATTCTGGTATGCATCTATTTGTGTTAAAAAACTTGGCTTATTGTATTGGTCCCCAAGTTTTGAAGGTTTCACAGAGTTCGTCTTCAATATGAGCTGCTTCATTGTATAGCATATACTGTAGGAGGTATCGCTGTTCCAGTACACTGGGTGGGTCTCCTGTTGTCCATCTATAATTGGATGGGGTAACCATTACCCTTCCGTCCTTCCAATCAATCTCCGGATTGATAGCCCAGAGCCAGGGAAGTTCTAGAATGACTTCATCTTTCCCACAGTTGAGGATGAAGAGGTTTCAACACTCTCTCACTCCTCCATAGTCCAACACTAAGTTGGTCTTGTACCTGATGGTTCCTGTTGCATTTGGTATTCCATCCACGTTCCATGCTTGCACTGGTTGGTCAAGCTTATGAACTGGGAGTCCTAGTCTTTGTATGGCTTCTTTTGATATGAAGCACCCAGTTGCCCCACTGTCAATCAATGCGTTAGCTTCAACAATTTTGCCACCCTATTTCCAAATCAAGATGGAAAGGTGAATAGAATTAGATCTCAATCTGGAAATAAATACAGGGGCTATAGTAAAGGAGGAAGATGACATTGACCCATCTCCTCCCTTTAAAAAGATGCACAAGGAGTGGGGAGAGAGATGTGGGGCATAGCTTCTGCCGTTAAGACTCTGGCTGACTTGTCCCATTCTTCAGCTGGTGGTTCTTCAGAAAGGGAGATTCCATGTTTGTCATAGGAAGGGTCAAATGCCATCTTTAGGATACAAAGTACCTGTTTGCAGCTCTGACCTTTGACAACATCTTTGAGAAAGGAATTCAAGGGATCATCTTGACAAGAGGGGGTAGAGGCCAAAGTGGGAGTGGTGGAGACTGCCCTTGCATGGGCAGCTGGGGATAGTTTGGCATGCCAACTACCAGTTGGGTGACCATGATTGTAGCCAGGGTGATTCCTAGTAGAACACCCTTCCTTATGACAAATGAAACAGCAGTTCTCACACATGTGGCAAGCACTGTTATGATTGCCTATTTTCATCCCTATTTCTTTGACTTCTCTATGCTCGTCTTTCGCTCTATCACTAAGTCAGGTGTTCAAATCCTGCTGGTTGATTTCTATTTCCTTCTGCATCTTTTTGTAACCTTCCAATTCCTTCCAGAACATTCTCCCGGAATGTTCTCTTGTATTACTTAATCCTTCCATCACCTTCTATCATTTTCCTTTTGCTTAGTCATCCTTCTTCCTAAAAGCCTATATAAACCAACCATTCCTCTCTTACTTTTCCCCACACTAGTCTACCTTGTACTCCTAGCATCAATCCACTCTTCTCTTGAACTCCAGGGATCTCTACAAGTCCTTGCCTTACTTTTGAGTAGGCACTCTCATCTTTGAACCATCGAAACCCTTGAACATAACCTCACCAGTCACATTGTTGGAATGCCTCCAACTCCCTCTGCCTATATAAATAGGTTGAATCTTTGATCCAATAAGGTCTACACTCATCCCCACCAGGGCCAAGCATAACAAAAGACTAGTGTGTACCTATTGACAGCTACCATCGAGTAAGCCTCACCATTCCACACCAACCCTGCCTGTAAACCCCCATTGGGGATTACAAGGAACCATTGAACCCCTTGACTCCACCTCTGAATCATCACCCTCTGAGGAAGAACCCCCATTCCTTGATCTAGATATTGACATCCAAACCCAACCCAAACTTGACTCCACCCTTGACCTCTCACACCAACTCTTGGCAAGTCTTACAATCCCCAGAGTACCTATCCCTCTGTCACCTGTCTCCACCCTCACCCAACCAGTCTTCCCTTCACTACCACCATCTGCGCCACTCATACCTCCTCCCCCGTGACCACCAACTCTACCACATCCACCAGTCCTGCCCACCATGACTACCACCAAACCTATTGAACTTCACATTGGCACCCCCAAAGCCTATGATGGCTCCTTTGAAACATCCAAGCAGTGGCTCAACGCCACCCAACTTTACCTGCTGGTCAACAGCAAAGTGTATAACACTGACGAAAAGAAAATCACATTCATCCTTTCCTACATGACCAAAGGACCCGCCCTCACCTGGGCTGCCACCTTTCGTGAAAACACTGTCAATGCAGCAAGCACTGTCACCCTAGGAACTTACCAGGATTTCATCACTAAGTTCAATAAGTCCTTCAAACAAAGGGATGTCACTGGTACCGCCATCACTTGGCTCACTACCAAGTGAATGACCTTAAAGAAGGACTGAACCTACTTACCCTCTTTGAACCAATATATCTCTGAATTTCAAAACCATGTAGCTCATGCAGACATCAAAGATTCCAATGTCCTGATCAGCTATTTCTCAGCCGGAATTCCCCCTGCTCTCATGCAACGCATCATGTCTATGAACACCGTTCCAACCACAATCCAGGATTGGTATTCTAAAGCCATCCACTTCCAAACCCAATGGGAACGGGCCGAAGAAATTTCCAAATGCAATCAATGACCCTCTCACCAATCATACCAACCATTCAGCTCCAACCCCTCGAAACCCAAGGACCCCAACGCCATGGATGTTAACATCATCCACATAGGGAAACTCACCCCCAATGAGAGAAAATGATGCATTGAGAAAGAACTCTGTTTCTGATGCAGAAAACCAGGTCATCTCAGCAGAGAATGTCCTTCCTTCCCCAACAAGAAGCCTGATCAGCAGGTCAAATGAGTAGTAAAGGAAGAGGGACTCCCTAACTTAAGGGAAGCAGATGACGATGATGAAGAAACCATTTGAAGAATCTCTTTCACTCCTGTGGATTTTTAAAGAGGAGGACACCCCCAATGCAATGTTCTCCTTCTCCTGTCTGTGCTAGTGTAACAGTAAGATCTGAAACCAAGTCAATGCAAATCCCTATTCAGCTTATCATTCCTACGCACTCAATGAAAGTCATTGACACTTGAGCTCTTATAGACAGCAGTGCAGATATCCCCCGCATTGACCATGACTTTGTCAAACAAAACCACCTTCCCACCACCAAACTCACCATATCCATACGAGCCAGAAATGCCGACCTCTCCCGTAACAAAAATGGCGAAATCCAACATACCTGTGAATTATACCTCAATATCCAAGGACTTGCTCAAAAGGTCACTCTATACGTAACGACCTGTGGAAAGGAGAACGTCATCTTAGGGCTACCCTGGTTAAAGAAGACCAACCCCACCATTGATTGGACCATGCAAACCCTTATTCTAGATGAAGATATTGACAAATCAAAAGTATTGTATCAACAACATGTCGCCGACTCCGCCCAACACTCCTCCTACTACTGACCCCCCCCCCATGACTACCCAAACATGTCCATGTCAACATGGTCAAGGAAGATCACTTAGGATCCTACCTAAACCAAGAAACGGAATTCCAATACATCCGCCATGCTCTCGACAATCATGCCATCCATAGACTCATTTGATGTGGCTCTCGCTTCCTTCCCAAAGACTCGCCAGTAATTGCCCGGCTTACCACCGCCACTGAACTAGCTGCCACCACAGAGAAAACCAAACCAAAACCAACCCTCCCCTCCAAATACTCTAAATATGCTTCTATTTTCCTAAAAGAAGCAACCAATCATGTTCCTCCCTCTCGCCCCTATGACCATGAAATTAAACTTGATGAGTCATTCAAGCTGCAAATCAGCAAAGTATACTCCCTTTCACCTGAAGAACAAAAAGCAACTGAAGATTTCCTTGATGAAAACCAATGAACTGGGAAAATACACCCCTTGAACTCCCCCCAAGTGTCTTCCTTCTTTGTTAAAAAGAAGGATGGAGGCCTCCGACCTTGCCAAGACTACCGCTATGTCAATGAACATACTGTTCGAGATGCCTACCCCCTTCCCCTCATCTCTGACCTCGTTGACAAACTCCAGGAAGCCAAAGTCTTTACCAAGTTTGATGTTCAATGGGGTTATAATAATGTCCATATCAAAGATGGACATCAATGGAAAGCTGCCTTTATCACTCATAAAGGGCTCTTCAAACCAACTGTGATGTTCTTTGGACTCACCAACTCTCCCACAACCTTCCAACGTTTCATGAACAACTCATTCCATGACATGATTGCTGAAGGATGGCTCATTATCTACATGGATGACCTTCTAATCTACTCCCCCGATCACGCAACCCACACCGAAAGAACCAAGCGAGTTTTGCAATGGATGACTGAGCTTGACCTCCATCTCAAACTCAAGAAATGCACCTTTGCTGCATCTGAGGTGGAATACCTTGGAATGATTGTCAAACCCAGTCAGCTCACCATGGATCCTGTCAAATTGAATGGAATTGCACAATGGCCTATCCCACAGAAGGTAAAAGATGTATGCTCTTTCTTGAGGTTTGCCAACTTCTATTGATGCTTTATTCCCAATTATTCTACCATCGCTCAACCTCTCATCAACTTAACCAAGAAAAACCTAGCATGGGCCTGGAATCCTCCCCAACAACACGCCTTTGATCATCTAAAACAACTATTCCTCTCACAACCCATCCTACATATCCCTGACCACTCATCCCCTTTTGCTGTCACTACTGATGCCTCTAAGCATGCCTCGGGTGCTATCCTCCTCCAAACAGACTCCAATGGAAAATGGCATCCGTGCTCCTATCTCTCCCAATCATTCTCCCCTGCAGAGTGGAATTACAACATTTATGATTGTGAACTTCTAGCCATCATTCATGCTCTGAAAGCCTGGCAACACTATCTCCATGACTCCCCTTTCCCTATTCAGGTCTTTACCAACCACAAAAACCTCACTTATTTCTGCAAATCCCAAGCATTGAATCGTCGACAAGCTCGTTGGCTCCTTGATCTCATAGATTTTGACCTTATCATGATTCATGTCCCAGGATCCCAACTTGCCGGTCCTGATGCCCTCTCCCGCCACCCTGATCTCCTTCCCTCGTCTGATTATGACAATAATGAAGTCACTCTCCTTCCTCCTTCCCTTTTCGTTAACCTCATTGACACTTCTCTCTCCCATCGAATCCAATCTTCCTCCACCAATGATCCTCTTGTCTTGCAAGCCCTCCAATCCATGGACGGCTCTATTCCCCCCGCCTTCCATTCCCGCCTCTCGGACTGGCAACATTCCGAAGGGATCCTCACTTACAAGGACCATGTTTATGTTCCCTCCAATCCCTTCCTCCACCATGCCATTCTCATTCGCTGCCATGACCACGAAACTGCTGGTCACCCAGGTTATTTAAAAACCCACCAATTGGTTGCCTCTGAGTTCTGGTGGCCTGGCCTGGCAGCCTTTGTCCGCAAATATGTCAAAAGCTGTGCAACCTGCCAACAGAATAAATCCAATACACATCCTACCACACCCCCCCTTACCCCCATTTGCTCCATTGCATCTTGTCCCTTCCAGCAGCTCTCTTATGATCTCATCACCGACCTTCCTTCGTCCGACGGCTTTGATTTACTCCTGGTCATGGTCGACCATGGGCTTACTAAGGGGGTGATTCTTTGCCCCATAAAAAAGACCATCACCACCGAAGGAATAGCCACCCTCTTCTTCCACAAGGTTTTCCTCCAATTTGGTCTGTACAACAAGATAATCTCAGACCGAGGACCCCAATTCGCCTCAGCCTTCACAAGGGAACTAGGAAAACTTCTCAACTATAACCTCTCTCTCTCTACCGCTTACCATCCCCAATCAGATGGAGAAACTGAATGAGTCAATCAAGAAATCGAAACCTATCTCCACATCTTCTGTGGGAACAACCCCACCTTGTGGACCGAATCGATTTTCCATGTGGAGTTCACCCACAACCACTGCCCTCACTGTCACCTCCCAATCTCCATTCTTCCTGATAATGGGATATGAACCCCACACCCTACCTTCCATCCTCAACAACTCGGCAATTCCAGCTGTAGAAACCAGAATCAAAAACCTAACTGCTGCTCGAGACAAAGCCCTAGCAGCCCACGAGTTAGCCCAACAAGTCATGGCCACCCGCAATAGACAAACCTTCATCCCCTTCCATAAGGGAGATAAGGTCTGGCTTGAGGCCCAAAATCTAAAGTGTTCTATCACCAACCCAAAGTTCACTCCAAAACAAGAAGGACCCTTCATTATTACCAAAGTCTTATCTCCTATTACCTACCAACTCCATCTCTCCAAGACTTGGAAAATTCATCCCATCCTTCACGCCACCCTCTTATCACCCTATCGTGAAAATAGTGTACACAGCCCGAATTTCCCTAACCCCCCACCTGACCTTATTGCTGGGGAAGAAGAATATGAAATAGAACAAATATTGCACCACAAAGGCACCCCAACCCAACAGTCCTTCCTGATCTGATGGAAAGGATATTCCGCCAAAGAAAACTCCTGGGTCTCTGAGCGGGATCTCAAAAATGCAATGTCTGCTCTGGAAGATTATCAAAAGCGACATCCCACCGTCTTTTGCCCTTAACACCCTCTCTCAATAACCACCACCACCCAATTATGCCTTGTTCAGATTTTCCCAATTTCATATCTATCTCTTCTATTCCTTCTATTACTACAGCTATGACCTCCACATCGCTTTCTACCCCCTCGTCTGTCGTCGATACCCTCCCCATCATCGAAGACTCTGCTCGACCCCCTTCCCCCACGTTCTCTGACAGTCATGTCGATGAACATAAAGATCTTCCTCCAGTATCCTTTGCCACCATCCACTCAGATGATCTCCCTCATCTCCCCACTGGTATTCATAGTGTTGATGTTCCCATCTATGCTCATTGTCTCCTAAATGACTTTCCTGATGAACAAACCAATGCCTACCTCTCTAGCCAGCTGCTGGACTCTCAGCTGGCCACTACCCTGGACACGTATATTGACATGGGTTCTTCACTTTACACCCTATACAAAGCCTTCCTCCAATATCACCGCCTCTCTATCATTATCTCTCTCACCCACACCACCGAAGCCCACAATGCCTTGTGCAAACAAGTCCTTCGCTCCATTCATGAGGAATTAGAGGGAGATCTCTTCCTCACCATGTATCAGTTAGGCATGCCAGCATTTGCCAATGATGTGGATTGTTACTGCAGAGAGTTGTCTAGGTATTCGTCTACCCATGCTCCTAACACTCCTACCACGTCTTCCTCCCCCCTTACTGAAGAAGAACTGACTATCATTGAATGACGGGAAGCATATTGGACTGGCAACTTTGGACAGACCGCAATTACTTCTGACCATCCTCATTTTAACGAGGCCTGTTATAATTGCCACCATCTAGGTCACAAGAAACTTAACTGTCAATATTATACTTGTCCAACTTGCCTCTGAAATGCCCCAGACCATAATCTAAACTGTTGTCCCCTGCGTTGATGTTTCAACCCTATCACTGCTCTCTTTTCCTTGTCCTCTTTGTCCAACACTTCCAGGTCTTCCACTGGTTCTATAAGGTGGATTCCTCCTCCCCTTGCAGATAGACTATCTTCTTCCCCTCACTATGAAGTAAGACCCTCTTCTCAATGATGCACCACCTCAGCATGCATCCATGCCCCTTCCATCCCACATCGTCCTCCCACCCTAGATACTGACAATGACAATGTCTATGACACTGATGCCTGGAACAACATCAATGGCGACTAAGGTTTTCATCAGAGATTTGACTCTAACATGGGGGTATTGTTACGATCACCTATTTTCATCCCTATTTCTTTGACTTCTCTATGCTCATCTTTTGCTCTATCACTAAGTCGGGTGTTCGAATCCCGCTGGTTGATTTCTATTTCCTTCTGCATCTTTTTGTAACCTTCCGATTCCTTCTAGAACATTCTCCCGGAATGTCCTCTTGTATTACTTAAT